>JAVYIG010014392.1:0-41770 GCA_035222895.1 Strongylocentrotus droebachiensis
TTCAGTGCACTTTGAAATTGATCTAGAATTTAACCAAAAAGATGAAAATTTAATAACGAATCACAAAGTTTTAGTAATTTCCTTGCACATGTTCCTGATGATAATGAGCTAACATGCAATTTACATTACGAAAAAACTAACAGTCTCACAAGAGTTTGCAGTTTGGGTTCTGCAGGAAATTCAAATACAGTGTACACAAAAAAAGTTTTCACCTTGCCAATTTGATACTTTACAATAATAGTGATTACTTTACTAAACTAAGGCATGTAGGGGAGAGTGGGGTTGGTTGGAACATTTTTCAGAAAAATGACTCTGTAACGCAATTAAAATTGATTCAGGATTTAATAACTATATCAGTTCAAGCATACATCTGTGTGTTACAAATACAGCATATAACATTCTAAGACTTGTTTTTATGTTATTAAAATAATCCACTTTGAAAAAGTTATCTCAGCTGTTTCAACTAACCCCATGCATGGGGTTAGTTGGAACATGACATGGGGTTAGTTGGAACATGGTGTGTGGTTACTTTTAACTGTTGTTAAATGATTTTAAAAATCAATTTAAAAATCAATATGGCATGCCCTAATGATCAACAACAATCAACAACACTCAATTAAGGATACACAGTCTTTTAGTTAGTCTTCTTCGGAGTCTGCTTGAGACCTTTTGCAGTCACTGAAGTCTGTAGGTGTCTCAAGGGGGCTACGGTAAGATTAGCTGAAAAGACGATGTAGACTTCACGGGTTATAAAGTTGTTTACTATTGTTACAAATTGTACGCCTATTTGTTTCCAAAACAATATTTCAGGTTCAGAACCTTAACCCTAATAGACCTATAGCTCACTATATCTCACTGTCGAAAATCAGAAAATTACACTAAGTCCGACTACGTCATCAACCGGTGGCCTATATAGGTACCAAATCGCTGCCAATACAGCGTCACAGGCCTGGCTTGCTATGGGTGATCAAGGGATTGGGGTGCGAGAGGTCCCGGGTTCGACTCCCGAGTGAACCACTCTTTTGTTCATGTATACATTTGAAATAGAAACGAAAACAGGGTTAGGGTTAAGGATGTACCACATTTAAGTTAGTCTCCTTTGAAGTCTGCCTAACACTCCTGCCATGATCACAGTAGGAGTCTCAAACAGGTTGCGAAAGAGATGCGACAGATATGATCTACCCTTAAAGTGTGAAATCAAGTAATTTGGAATAGTAAAAAAACTTCTAAAGGCCTACTGTTCATCACACATTTATAACCCATTTTATGTTAAGGTTCAATTAATTCATAACTATAAAGTTTAATTCAAAATAGGCCAGACCATTCCTAGAAAAATAGGCCCAACCCTTAACAATGCACATATCACTGACCTTCATTCGAGTGCAACTTCAAGATGATTTTTGTAATCTTTTAAAAAGTTCAGGAGATGCCCTAAAAGTGGGAATTGGGAATTGGAAATTTGTGCATAAAAAACTACATTTGATTTCAACATGATCTGAATTTGTGAATAGGGCCTATTTACTAGCGTAGGCCTACATTTAACACAATTATCATTATGTGGGTAGGCCTAAGCTTACTACAGCACGCTTTCATGTGAATACAAAAAATTGGGTTGTCCATATAATAATACTATGTTTAAATTTAAAAAATACAGTAATATGCATTCACTTTACATTTAATTAATATGATGGGGTTGGTTGGAACATGTTCCAATAAACCCCATGCCCAATGTTTCAACTAACCCCGAGAGCACATAGCAGATGTTTAAGCTTATTGTGCAAAACATGGCATACAACTGCACACCTATTTAGCCTTATTTTGTAGCTTAGTATAAGAGCCTAACATACCAAAAATATAGCCGCATGAATCTACAAACATCATAGAGATAATACAAAATTTCTTAATGTCAAAAAAATTAGTCAAAAGTTGAAAAATCAAACTTTCCTTTCTAACTCCAAGAAGACTGAGACTCATGTGCTGTAGGCAATGTGGTATGTGGGGGTTGCTTTTGCACACCACCTGATGGCAGTGTTTCTAGAAATTAATTGTTGATTTTTAGGAAAATCTCAATGTTTCAACTAACCCCGCGTTCCAACCATCCCCACTCTCCCCTACGGAGTTTGCTGAATTTTGTGACTCTAGCGCTCACGCCTTATTACACTAATCGCTATGATGGTAAAGTATGATTATATTATCAATTGTAACCATCTCCATTCTCCAATGTTTGCAAATGTTGGTAATGGCTACATGTCATGAGTACACCTGCAATTGATCTTTTATTTTCCAATAGTGAATCTGCAAACAATTGAAAATTATTGTTTTGTTCCTCAGATCATCATGCAAATAATATTTTATTACCCCTTTTTTTTCCTCGCAGGACTATCATGGCCATGGCTGGTGATGACTATGCAATCATTGCTTCGGATACTAGGCTGAGTGAGGGCTTCTCGATACACACCAGGGACAGCCCAAAGAATTACCAGCTGTAAGTAATAAGTATACCCTACACATTGGCAGTGATTAGCCCTTAGTTTACACCAATGTAAACATTGCCCTGGGAATAGCTCTTGCTCAAAATCAGGTTTAACATATTTAGGAAGATAGTCGATCTGAGATCTTTGTTTTTGTTTTGTTAAACATGATTTAACTGAATATTGAAGTAGAATACAGAGCATAGAGAGGAAATGTCAGCTCTGATATCTTGGTTTGAGAGACAGAAGGATCTTAACTCCAATTTGTTAACACAAACTGAACACATTGGCCCTTATTTTACCCAAATGTAAATATTGCCCTGGCCTGGGTACATCTCTTGTTCAAAATCAGGTTTAACTTTAGAAAGTTAGTCGATCTGAGATCTTTGTTTTTGTTTTGTTAAACATGATTCTAGAACCCCAGTTGGGGTGTAACTGAATATTAATGTAGAATACAGAGCCTTGAAAGTAAATGTCAGCTTTGATATCTTGTTTTGAGAGACAGAAGGATCTTAACTTCAATATGTTAACACAAACTGAACAACCGTCTCGGTGGCTCCCAGCAGATGTGATACGTTGTATAATTGATTTTTTTTCTTGTGATTCTACATGTACATGTAGTCATGTACATTTGTATTATTTTTTCTACAGGTCTCTACCGAAACTTAATACATATACGGTACATGTATGACATATCTACATCAGTAACTACTGACCAAAATAATCAAAACAAAACAAAAAACAACAACAACAACAAATGTCCAAGTTATTTTCTTTGTTGGACTTCAGTGTTTGATGAAAATATTTGAAGGCCTAAATACTTGGACTCACTAGAACTGCAAGTATGAAATGATTTAAATCATTTGAATCAAATGAAGCTAGTGTTAAGCTGAGAGCCTGATACCGAACTTTATTTTTTATGAGGGAAATTTTGAGAAATGCAAGAGATATAACTTTGAAAGATGAATATTCAAAGTTTAGAAATGGAAAATAATTTAGTGATGCAATTTTGAAACAGGGGCACTTTGGCTAGTTTCAGGGATTACTTACTTATCTTTGTCTCTATCTTTGAGACAATGCTGCATAAACAGTATTTCAAGGAAACCACTCTGAACCTTTTTTTATTTTCAAATGTATAGCTGTACATTTTACATGAGATTCATTCATTAGAGATGAATATACATTTTTTTCTTCTTCAGAACCGATGGTACAGTTCTTGGATGTGCTGGTTTCCACGGTGACGTGCTTACATTGACAAAAGTTCTTACTGCCAGACTAAAGGTAATTGTTTGTATACTTCTTGAGGTGTCAATGCTTGTAATGTTTTCCAAACGTGTAATTAATAATACATTTTAGGCGTTCCTAACTTTTCAATGTTGAATTTAGTGATGCAAGTCTTATATACAGCAGTGTTATCAACAGCAAAATAATTGTGAGAAGCAATATTTTTATATCCGCAAAGGCGCAAACCCCCTGGGCCCCAGGAGGAAATATTTATAGCTTTATCTTTATTTTCATAGTGTATTTTTTTGAGTTCCTTAAAAAAAAACTTTGACTACATTGATATTGTTGGAATAAAGAGATTCATATATAATTCTATAAAACCTCAAGAATATATCTTTAGAAATGTTTGTTAAAGTGACTCGGTAACATTGTTGAAGGTTGATGAAAAAAATTGCTTAATTTTTGTATAAAATATTACTTACTATATTCCTTCTACTATACTAACCCTCTGACATGCAAAAAATGCAAACAAATTCTCAAACCACAAAGATATCTATGGTTTTCTTTGAAGGCGTCGATGTGAGGCACCCTCTAACAGTGATTAACAGTAAATTCTCCCAACCATTTTTGAATTTTCCCAACCGTTTTTCCATGAGAAATATATATAAAACAGGCTATAAAAATCTGTCAACACTTAACTGTCTGGAATGGAATGTAGAGCCATTTTATTGCTTTGTGACGATTTACATTCACCTAAAATGTAATTAAATTGTCCTTGTCTTGATGCTGAACAAGCTTTGACAAGAGATGATGTTTGAAGGTTTGCATGGTGGTATGAATAATCACGGAAGAGGTTTGCGGTACACCATGTGTAAAGTCCTCGGGGGACTGAGGAAAGTAGATAGAGAATAGAGGTGAGATGAAAGGCGAGAAAGTGGAGGTTAGAAGGAAGAGTATCTTTCGGAAGTGAGTTTAGTCCTGAAAAGGACTGTAACCCAGAAAGTTTAGGCAGGATGAGAGGTTTGAGTAGAAGACTGGATTGAGTTGGAGAGTTGAGTAGGCGAGTAGAATTGCAGAGCAGGAGCAGGAGAGTAGACTCGACGTTTCGGACAGGTTGACTGTCCGTCTTCAGGAGTGAGTGTTCGCTAGGCGTGCGGCGGTTCTTATGGCGTGGATGCGGACTTGGGGGAAAGCAATGAGCCGGCGGGCTCGGCAGGTTGGCAGGCAGCTGTCGGTGGTGGCGCGCGGTTGCGTGAATTGGCGGGAAACGAGTGGGCGGCGGTTATGCGGACGTCGTGTGGTGGGTGTCGGCGGGGGTAGCAGGGGGGGGGGGGGTTGTGTGGTTCGTTAAGTGGGTGTATCGATCGGCGGTGAGGATAGATATTAGTGGTGTCGGTCTGTGTGTGTTGGTCGGCGGTTTCGGCGTTGGCGTAGGTTGTAGCGAGGTGTGGGCGTGGGCGGTGCTTGTGTGGGTGAAGAGGCTAGTTGGGTGGGTGTGGTAGGGTGGTTGTAGGTGGTGTCCGGGCTAACAGATGGTTGGATTGGTGAAGTGTTGGTGGTTGGCGTGTTGGTTGTGGAGTTGGTTGAAGATTGGTCGGGAGTGGGATGGTGAGGGAGGATTGGGTGCCAGATACTGTTGATGTGAAGTCCTGGGTCTTGGGGTACGGTGTTGTGTTGGTGGATCTCGATGGCTTCTCGGATCCTTCGGGTGTGCCAATGTCGGATGGGGGTGATGAGGTGACTTTTATCCCAGTGAATTTGGTGGAGCTCTTGTTGTGCGTGCTTGACGATGGCTGATTTGTCCCATTCGCTGCGTCGGTGGTGGGTCTTGTGTTCTTTTAGTCGGGTGTCGAAATCGCGGCCGGTTTCTCCAATGTAGACTTTGCCGCAATCGCAGGGGATCTTGTAGACGCCTGGTTGTTTGTTGGATGGGTGCTTGTCCTTGTGAGAGTGAAGAGTGGAGTAGAGCTTGTGGTTGGATTGGTGTCTGACGAGGATGTTAGCTGAGCGGAGGATGCGTTGTAGTCGGTGTGATGTCTTGCCGATGTAGGGAAGTACGATGGTGGCGGTGGGCTTGGTATCAGGTTGGGTTCCGGTGGTGATGTTGTTGGTCTTGTGGTAGGGAGTACGGGTGTTGATTTTCCTTCTTGGGTACTGGTTGATGGAAGTAAGTGCGTGCGTGATGTGCTTGAGTTCTTGCTGGAGATGTGCTTTATCACTAAGTTGGTGGGCTCGTCTAATGAGTGAGTTGGAGACTGATTGGTGGACTGATGGATGGTGGTGAGATCGGAAGTTGAGGTAGCGGTCTGTGTGGGTTGGTTTCCGGTATACTTGGTGCGCGGGGAATCCTGATGGTGTCTTAGTGATGAGTACGTCTAGGAAAGGGATTGAGTTGTCGTGTTCGGTCTCCATGGTGAACTTGATGCTGGGGTGTTGGTTGTTGATGTGGTGGATTGTTTTTCAGGACTAAACTCACTTCCGAAAGATACTCTTCCTTCTAACCTCCACTTTCTCGCCTTTCATCTCACCTCTATTCTCTATCTACTTTCCTCAGTCCCCCGAGGACTTTACACATGGTGTACCGCAAACCTCTTCCGTGAAGCTTTGACAAGTAGCAGAATAGAAGTAGAATAATATAGTTGGGAGAATTAAGGAATTGATCAGATCAGTTTTTCCCAATTTGTACCATGAATAATGATCCTTTTTCACTCAAATTTTCAGATTATCTTTATACATCTAGCATTGAAGTCACTACCTTAGCACCACTATCTCTCATCTGAACAATGTTACAAAGTCCCTTTAATATATATAGTGCTCATGAAATTCCATTATAAGAAGGATTATCTTTTGTTTGGATTTTTGAATAATGATGCAATCACCACTTCCCAACGTCTCGATTTGTAGTGTGCAATTTATGCCAGTGCTAATCTCAATCTCTATCTTTTAATCTGATTTAACTTTGACTAGATGTACGAGCATGAACACCACAAGAAGATGTCTACTACAGCCATAGCAGCCATGCTCTCTACAATCCTCTACTACAGGAGGTTCTTTCCATATTACACCTACAACATTCTAGCAGGGCTTGACGAAGAAGGTCAGTTACCTACTGTATCCAGTGGTGTATCTTATCTAAGGAGGGGGAGGGAATGGGGGGGGGGGGGGGGGGGGGGGTACGTGCCTAGAGAGGCATGTGAAGGGGGGGGGGGTGTAATAAACGAATGCGGAGTTAGAGAGAACCAGCCTAATCCGATGAGTGTTACGTTTGATATTCAGCCGAACTGCCTAATCGATTCCAAACCGACCGATTCTTGGGAAATTTGTCATAATGTTAATTCTCGCCCGTTTGATTTGTTGTCGTCAGTCTCATCGGTGTGACCGAGTTTTAATCCGATTCCTTTAACTCAGATCCCATCCTCTTCTCCCAAGAGATGATGTAGTTTAGACCTGTACTGACACTCCTTTTTTTACAGTCCAAAGAACTATGTCTACTCTTGGAAAAAAGGCGTTTATTTCTGCAGCGCCATTACTTTGGAATGCTCTTCCACTGAGGATACGATCACTAGAATCCCTAGAAACATTTAAAAAGAATCTAAAGTCATATATGTTTGCATGTTATTTTAGTTCATTATATCGTCCTTGTTTTCACGAAGTGACGGTAGTGAGGAAAATCGTAACGCAAAGTGAATGCAATTTTTTTTCTCACTACCGTCACTTCGTGAAAATAGCGACGATATGTTGATTGTACATCGATGCATATTTGTTCTTATTTCTCTATGCAACTCATTCTAATTCTTTCCCTCTGTGCCTCAGAATAGTTTACTAGATCGATGGCGCATAACCAATGATGTATTATATATTATTATATCATTATATATATTATATATATATATTTTATATATATTATATCATTATATTATTACTTTCTTTCACACCTTGCAGGTAAAGGTTGCGTGTACAGTTTTGACCCTGTGGGTTCTTACGAGCGTGAGACATACAGGGCTGCGGGATCGTCTAGCGCCCTCTTGCAGCCTCTCCTTGACAACCAGGTTAGTAGATACAGTCAAACTGGAGGTTCATTTTAGAAGGTCAACCAGCCAGGCTCCCTACAGGGCCAGTCACATACAGTTAAACCTGTCTACAGTGACTGCCCAAGGGAAACACAAAAAGTGGTCTTTGTAGACAGGTTCCTTTAGTACGTTACATGTTTCAATGAGAAACCATTTTCAAGGGAAACAACAAATGTGCTTGCTGTAGACAGGTGGTGACTAAAGCAGGTTTGACTGTATTAGTGAGAATGAATAAAATCTTTACTGATTATAACAGTAGAGGGTTCGATGATGACTGATTTGGCCGGCAATAAAATCGGTATGCTACTATGAGTCAAACACTATGGGCACTGTTCGCTAGGCATGTGAAGCAATGGGCAGAGCTGCCAACCATTCTGTTTTTGCCGGAATTACTCCAAATTACGGTATTACGTTTTTTCTTCATAAAATATGTTTATTATTTATTTATTTTTAAATTTTTTTTTTACATACCGCACATCAAACAACTGCCCTAAAATGGTGACTTGATCACAAATTCAATAGAAAACTAAATTTAAAACATACTTGAAAAGAAAAATATTCTCAAAAAGAATAAAATGCCGAAAATACCAAAATAACCACCAAACAAAATTCCTGCTTGTATGGAAAAAAACAGCATGATGAATGAACATTTCTGCATTGGAAGTGTGTCGCGCGTGGTTGTAAGTTTCGTTTTGATGAATTCCTTTTTCTTGCCATCATGATTTCCTTTTTTTGGTCGCACAAGGTTGGCAGCTCTGAATGGGGCTATGTTGTATGGACCTGCTGGCTTTAATACTTGTTATATGTAGTAAACAAATGTCAGCACAGATATTTTAAAGCATTATGTTGCTTCAATCATAATGAGAAAGCACCTAAAGAAATCCTGAAACCAGAATCACGGAAGGGGGGGGGGGGCATTTTGGCAAGATTGGATGTAGGACTTAATGAGCACTATCATTTATATAAATCAACATGATGCATTTATATTACCAGAAAAAACCTACTTTTCCTCCTCATAGATTGGTGGCAAGAACCAGGAAGGTTGGGTGAAGGAGCCAATTCCTGTCGATAAAGCCGTCGCTCTCGTCAAAGATGTTTTCATCTCGGCAGCTGAGCGTGACATCTACACTGGAGACGGGATCGTTCTTCACGTTCTTACGAAAGACGGCTGCAAGGAGGAGAGATTCCCTCTTAGACGAGATTAGCCGTTTTTTGTTTCACATTTGTACAGTGTAAAGCTCTCAGCACGCTATGCTATCTGACTATGACAGAATTTCGGAAGAAGTTACGTATTGGGTTTTGTTGTTGTTGAAATATCCGAATTTTTTAATTTTTCTGAATTAGGTTTTAGAGTAGGCATACAAAGCTTGGAATCAAAAGTGAAATTGCAAAGTCAGCTACAAATCACAGACTGCCATGAACATCGTTTTATCGTGGTCCTCCATTTTGATAACTTTTCGGAACTAATCTTGTTTGCATTTGAATGTGGTATGACCAGTTCAAATCTAGATGTACAATATTTTACACTATTCATCATCCATTATTCCAAATGTGACTTTTTCCTGTGCACTGTTATAGTCAGATTGTTTTGTGCATTTTGTCCTTAGTATGTAGTTTGAATTACTCTATACATCAATAAGATGTGTCAATTCGTCACATTGACCCTTTAATTGTGGTCATAGTTTTGTTCCATTATTGCCCATCAAAATTAAATGGTACTGAAGGACCAAGTCCTAGCAATCGTGCTATTCAGAACACATTTAAGTGAAAATATTGGTAATTATTTAGGCTTGTTTCCATGTTTGGTATTTTGCAAGTTTTGTATCTCACAACCTTGCTTCTTGATGCTTGAATATTATGATTAGTTTACCACTGACGTAACTTTTATTTCCATCGGAGGGCCTTTGCAAGATAGTTTTAACTTCTTTAATAAGATTGAGCCCTTAGTGAGAAAAAATGGGGCATCCCATTGAAAATTTCCAGGCAAACTGAAACTTAGGTACCATCTTATTTTACTTTTATATTCAGTATCATAGGAATACAAGTATTTATGAAACGGGAATCCAAAGCCAAATAATACCCTTGGCCATCATGACATTTGTTAAGCTTTTTGTATCATCATTTGGTCGTCTCTGTGAAAAGGCTGTTGGTGTATTCTATCATGAAACGGCACTGCTTATTTGGATGCATTTAGAGGAAGAAGATTGTACAAGGTTATGGAAATCTTGGAAGATTTCTTAAGTCCATGCCTTGATTTATTTTACAGACTTTGTACTTCATGTACACGCAGTAAAGCTTAACCATTCATAAAAGCCTGTGGCGTCAAATCTTGTTTTGAAATGGTAACTCGGCAGTTGTATGGTCGAGATAATCGTTGGTCTCCAGCCACTGTTAACCTATATGCTCTTCAGGGATAAAAACTATCAGCTGAGAGCTAGCACCAGCACATGAGTGTAAGCCCATTGCATGCTGAAAGGGGGTTATTCCTTTATTCTACCTTAGGAAGTGCGGTAATTTGGTATTGGAAGGATTAAGAAGTCGAATTGACAAGAGTTTGCACAATTTTTCCAAGTTACATTGTAGAAAGTAATACAATCTTTGTATGTAATGAGAGAATAAAAAAGAATTTGTGTATGACACATAGACGGCATTGTAAACTTGATTTATTTTCAAAGGATCATATCGGAAACGAACCAAACAAGAACTGTATCAGGGCCCCGTTTCATAAAAACTTGTTCTTAATACCAAGTTACAATAACTGTTAAAAGCTTCTGAAATCGTGGCATCTGATTGGCTGGTAGCTAATTTATCATAGAATTTTAACATTGTTATTAATAACAAGTTTTATGAAACAAGGCCCAGATTTTGTTGAAAAGTATTGTTGAAATAGGATAATGGGCAGTTAAAGGGAAATACAAGAGAGGGCAAAGCGCTAAGAGGGTGAGAGGAAGGAAATGGGATAAGGGAAAATATGGTTGAGATAGGGAGACAAGCTGAAGAACTGAAGGAGAGGGGATGAAGGATGGGAGGGAAGAAAGAAAGAGTGCAAGAAGGAATGAGATGGAGAGAGGATGAGTAAACTGAGTGATAGTTGGTAGAAAGAGAATAAGAGGAAGAAAGAGAATAAACGGTAAGAAAGGGAGAACAAGGATACCGAGGGAATGAAAGAGCACAGAAGAAAGGAATGAGTGGAAAAGGAAATAAAGGAAAGAATTCAGGGAACCAGGAGGTGAATAACAGGCCAGAGAGAAGATGAGAGGAAAAAACCCCAGCTAAATGCAAAGGAGAAACGGAGGGGTTGAAAGGATTGACAAAGATCCTAAGTCGAATTTAACACTAAGTTGGACTTAAACATTATGGAGAGCCATTAGTAACCTTAAAATAAAATATGTTCTAAAGCAAAAATTCTTGTATTTTAGACTTTTCATAAATTCCACATGACAATAGAAAATATGAATGATTTGAATCAACATTTCATGCCTTTTAAAATCACTTTTATAATATATTTTTATACACGCTAATGGCTTCCATAATTGTTAAGTTCAACTTGGGATCTTTGTGAAACACCCCCCAAGAATAGGAAAACAATAAAAAGTAGCTTTGTTGTAAAATAGACCATTTTATCCTCAATGTTACACAAGACTTCATGCAAGGGATCAACTTGCAAATGCAATTTTATGACATGCTATAACTGGTCAGTTACTACCGGGTACATAATATTTGCACGACTAAAACATTTCATGACGTAAGTACAGCAAAGTTCGCCCAATACTAGCATTTGTGTTTTAAAAAATAAGTTCGGCAAAGCATTCATCTTCTTATAGTAAAAAATGTTATATTCTAAATCTTGGTGTGAACTGCTTTTATATTCCCAGTAAATTGTTTTAAAATGGTACCAGTAAAAGACTTTCTGTGCAGTATAATCAATGGACACTACACGTTGTAAATAAAAGTGAAAAAGTGGATGCCTGATAATTCTTCAGAGCAAGTTTACAGTCCTGTACTACCTTGAAAGCTGACACACTAACAAAGGACATAGGAAAACTGTACATTTGTATTCAGGTATAAATATTTATATTTATTGAACAATTCAAACTGCCTTAAAATCTATTGCTATGTATATATACAAATTGCAATTAAAACATTGCAAACATACCCAAGAAGCAAAGTATTTTTTTGGGGCAAAACAAAGTTAAGGTTCACATGATTACCATTTTTTCTCCTTGTCACTGACAATTCAAAGTCAAAGTCATATAAATTCTCGCTATCGCAATAGCTCAAAATGCCAGGATTGTAAGCCTCTTGGACATAATTTGGAGCCACTTCCAAGACTTACTTCTGTGTAAGGCGGCGTGTGCGCAGTACACATATTACACATATGACCACCACGTACCACCACAAAGTCAGTCTCAGATGGTTTTTCAACAAATATTTCGTCTTAAATGTAAATATCATAAACTGGGCATATATTAATTTCAAGTGCATGTTCGATAGCTTAGCAATTCAATGGTTTTGACAAACTTAAATAGCTAAAGGTGAGCCCAATTGTTTTTCGTCTCTTTACTGTTTCTGCATTTTCATCAATCAAACTTTTTATCTTAAAAAAAAAAGGATATGTAAATATAATTTATCTCCTTATGGGGACCTGTACCACAGTAACAGATGAGGAAGGAGGAGGGGGGGGGGGGTGGGGCACAACATGACTACCCCCTTCCCCCTCTTTAATTAGAAACCGAGTTTGCAAACTCGAGTGCAATATTGAACCTAAAAATATGCCCCCCCCCCTTCTTTTTTTCCATATATTCCTTGATCCACTCCTGATCCAGCAAGTGTGAAGATCAAGCTTCTGGTAAACCAGGGGGGCGTTTCACAAAGCCTTTTTTCAATGACAAATGACAACAATCGGTGACAAATCTGCTGATAACCAATCAGAAGCAAGGATTTCACTAGCTTATAACAAAAACTGTCATTTGTCACTGATGAAAAGTTTTGTGAAACACCCCCCAGGTATTGTTTAAACTGAGATTTTATTATTTACGAAGAGGAAGTATTCTCATGTCCTCTCGAAGCTTGTCTATGGACGTCTCCCAATGTTTCTCAAAATAGATGTTGAGAAGCAGCTTGGATCGAGGCGCCATCTTGAAGACTTCTGGGATGTAGTGCTGGATGAGATCTCTGCGGTCGCTGAGAAATGTAATTATCATACAACAGTGGATTAAATTAAGAGAAGAATGAGGTGAGAGATAGACAAGAGTAAACAAAAATCTGATAAATTAATGTAATGAGATCTCCCCGATAGCTGAGAAACGAAATATCATACGAAAGTGGATTAGATTAAGAGAAAAGAGTGAGGTGAGAGATAGACAAGAGCAAACAAAAATCAGATAAATTAATGTTATGAGATCTCTGAGAAATGTAATTGTCATACGACAGTGGATTAGATTAAAGGGAAAAGAGTGAGGTGAGAGATAGACAAGAGCAAACTAAAATTGGATAAATTAATGTTATGAGATCTCTCCGATCGCTGAGAAATGTAAATATCATACAAAAGTGGATTAGATTAAGAGAAAAGAGTGAGGTGAGAGATAGACAAGAGCAAACAAAAATCGGATAAATTAATGTGATAAGATCTATCTGATCGCTGAGAAATGTAAATATCATACAAAAGTGGATTAGATTAAGAGAAAAGAGTGAGGTGAGAGATAGACAAAAGCAAACAAAAATCAGATAAATTAATGTGATGAGATCTATCTGATCGCTGAGAAATGTAATTGTCATACGAAAGTGGATTAGATTAAGAGAAAAGAGTGAGGTGAGAGATAGACAAGAGCAAAAAAAAATCAGATAAATTAATGTGATGAGATCTCTCTGATCGCTGAGAAATATAAATATCATATGACAGTGGATTAAATTAAGAGAAGAATGAGGTGAGAGTTAGACATAAGCAACAACAAAAGTCATATAAATGTGAATGAAAAGGAAATGCAAATTACAATGTGAATACAGTAATAAAAATTACCTAGATTCACTAGACCTCAACCTTGTTTAATACATAAATGTTGACCTAACATTTTTGGTACAATGTGGTTATTAAGAAAATAAAATTTTAAGAACCTGGAAAATGAAGGCCATTTGTCTTTTCTTGAGCAACACGATTCACTGATCATCTACCTGTCTTAGTATTAACAGATAAAAGAGTTTCTTCATTTCCTTTTTGTCTTTATCCCTTCAGACCAAAATGGCATGTTTCTGTTTAAAAACAATTATTGTCTTATATTAACTTTTTTTTTGCTGCTCTTTGTTTATCTTGCTATCTATAACACTTTACCAATTTTGTTTAATAGTCCATATACATGTAATGTTTATAAAGCCTTTCAAACAGAACATGAACCTTTCCTTGCATATTTCTAGCAGTATATGCAGATAGGCGTTGTTGTCTTTGGACTGTGACCACAAGGTACAGAACTTGAACCTCTCATGTCCTTTGGCAAGACTATACTTGCCACGCTCAACCCAGCTGTAGTAAGTGTGTGCCCTGTAGGATTATCATATCCAAAGTCTTTTGGAAATGCATAGAGATGTTATATCATAATGTGGTATGCAATATACAAGAACAGGTATCATTATTTATAGTCACCTTGCAGATAGCCTGACTGGTCCGAAGAGGGCGCCCAAGGCACACATGGGTAGTCTAGTCTGTATGACTTCAAACCATTTGATGACGACCTCCCCCATGAAGTTGGTTGGCATATCTAGGAGTGTGTGGTAGAAGTCATGCACCTCCCTGTAGCGCTGGAGCACGTAGGCGAGGTCTGGGTCATCAACAAAGCGAACAGGGTCTCGGGTGTCGGCTGATATTTTCTGAACAATGGTAATGACAAAATATATTCATGACCTAAGGAAACATCAATGAAATCTAAATAATAATAATAATAACAATAATAATAATAATCTTTTACAGTCCACTCCAAATTTTATTAAGTTAAACCGAAAATTGAAATTCTTTTTGCCCAATTGATTTTGAGCCCGGCAGCCACTGAGCAGCGCCAGATCAACGTTGCTCTATCCCTTATTGTTGAACGCCAAAAAAGGTAGCAGCAACTCCCGTCTTTTAACTTCTTTTGGTATGACGCGGGCGGGGTTCGAACCCATGACCTCCCGGTTGTGAGGCGGACGCTCTACTGACTGAGCCAACACACCGGTATTGACAAGAGATTCACGAGTCTATCATGACTAAGCTTAATCATGACCTAAGGAAACATCAATGAAATCCAAGTGAAATACTAATAGAAAATTACCATGACATTTCTAGTTTAAACTAAATACAACTTAGCATGAAGCTACAATATGAATGTACAATCTATTAAATGAGTTAAATACAGTCACATACGGTATATCATTTTCTTTTTAAAGTTTTAGCTAAATTTTACAAATGAAATGCACTTAGCTTTAACGTAAAATAATGAAAAATGTAAACATGTTAGTATGAATTTGAATATTTTAATTTTGTAAAACAAAATCTAACTGCTAGTACCTATCAAAATAAACAAAAAATTAAAAATAAACAAAAATTTAAAAATAAACCAAAATTTAAAGAGAAATCAGAAAAAAGTCTTCCCAATATAATAACAGCTGAAATAAAAGATTTGAGCAAATATTACATACATTTTTTTTCATGAAATCATGATACAACTTCCCAAAGGTATCGTCAGGCAGACTTGCAAGGTACTTCATATCCACTGTATCACTGTTGATTCGAGGCCTCTCCCTGTACGGAACATGAAAACAAATATATGTACAATATAACCTGTATATAAAGACTGCTTTAATACAGGATAGAAGAAATGTGGTCTTTATAGGAATGTGGTTTATTAGTACAAATTCATCTAAGGCCAAATAACAAAAATAATGTGTTTCTCGTCTGGACTAAAATGGAGGAGGCAGGGCATAACTATTTACCATTATCTTGTTCTGTATAGTATAATCATTATCATATTATTATTATCAGTATGTTATGCTTTCAGTCATCGTTTATTATATTCATTATTTATATCTTATTCTGAAGTTTTATATGATAATCATTAACATGTATTCAAATATGTTATTCAGAGATTTATTTTCAATAAAATGGCAAGTCGGAGAGTCAAAAAAATATTTTAAAAAAAAGAAAAAATGCATACATGTACCGGTAAATGTATAGAATGGACTGGATCATCATATAGTACTGTATTAATCTAAGATCATATCAAGAAAAATACATCACCAAATACCATTCCTGGAGAACTACATGTACATCACTGAACAACATTCCCGGACAACTGCATCACCCAATACTAATCCCGAACAACGACATTACCAAATACCATTCCAAGACAGCTGCATCCCCCAAAACTATTCCTAGACAACTACATGATCACCAAATACTATTCCTGGACTTACTCTAGTATTTGCCTTCCAACAGGGTCTTCTTTCATGAGTCTGTGGAGTCTAGGTAGGGCTACAGAACCAGTTGTTTCTCCTAAAACAGCTACCATATCTTTAGATAATAATGAAAGTTTGATCATTGGAAGAGGAGTTAATTGATTCAATTTCAGGGCTGGGACATAATTTTACAATACATATATCATTGAGAGTTCACAAACTACATGTGTGACTACATGTACATTCTACTATCATTGCAATCTACTATCAAAGATCAACTTTTACTATTGTTTTTTATGCAATATAGTAGTAAAATCATGAAGTTGAACAATATTCACAATATAGGAAGAACAATTTCTCAGGGGCCATTTTTTGATAAATTATGACAACTCACAATCTTATAAAAAAGAAGTTTATTTACTGTATTGTTTTTAAAAACAGGTGTGTTGTATCCGCCATTCATAGGCCCCTACCTTGTAAGTTCTAACCAAAACCATTCAACCATTCATTCTGTATCTCTCTCTAGTCTCTCTCCCTTGCTCTCTCGCTCTCTCTTACTTACTTACTACTTACTTTACTTTAATACACGATGTTGTAGGTCTAAGCCTGTTCATCGATCCAGGATTCTTCCGTGATTACTGCTATTTTGTGGAGGGAGGAGGTTGTGTGATAACATGAGACAAGAGACAACACCTAGACCGGCTCATACAGAAAGCTTACTGGTACACTCTTTGACCAGTGACTATCAAGTCTATTCTTAAAAGAGTTTACCGACCCAGCTGCCACAACGTTTTCTGGGAGACCGTTCCACAGTTCCACGACTCTATTGCTAAAAAAGTATTTTCTTATATCTAGCCTTGAATATTTCTTTTCAAGTTTTCTAGAGTGACCTCGAGTTCTATCTTCTGTACTCATCTTAAAGGGCATCTCTTGCACAGTGTACAAGCCATTCACATACTTATACACATCGATCATGTCCCCCCTTTTACGCCTGTGAACAAGAGTTGGTAGTTTGAGTTTGGTCAAGCGCTGCTGATATGTTAAATTTCTAAGGCCAGGAATAATCTTTGTTGCACGTCTTTGTACGCTTTCCAACATTCTCTGTTCTCCTAATCTGTATGGGGACCATGCGGCTTGTCCGTATTCTAAAATGGGCCTAACGAGGCCTTTAAACAAAAACGGCATAGTATCAGTATTGAGGTACATAAAAGTCCTACGGATAACTCCAAGTACTCGATTCGCTTTGAGAACTGTTTGGGAAACGTGATCTTTAAATGATAGTTGTGAATCTACTAGGACACCTAGGTCCTTTTCTACGTTTGTAACAGATAGTGTTACAGAGTCTGTCCCCTTTTTCATACAATAGTCTGTAGAGGCTTCTGCCGGTAACTTCCCAAGCCTTAAAACAGTACACTTATCAGGATGAAAGCAAAGCTGCCATTTGTCAGCCCATTCTTCCATCCGTGACAGATCCTCTTGAAGTTGCTTTCTTAAATCTGCAGTATCAGCACAGACATACAACTTTGTGTCGTCTGCAAACATCGAAATATTTGAGTTGACAACTTTTGGAAGGTCATTGACAAATAGCAAAAATAAACATGGACCCAACACACTGCCCTGCGGCACTCCACTCAGGACTTTGCCCCACTTAGACTGCTTGCCTCTGACCACTACTCTTTGCTGCCGTCCACTCAGAAAAGACTCTAACCATGCAAGTACATTCCCACGAACTCCATACGATTCTAATTTGAGAAGCAGCCGGTGGTGAGGCACCGTATCGAACGCCTTCTCTCTCTCCTTTGCTCTTTCTCTCTTCCTTGCTCTCTCGCTCTCTCTTTCCCTTTCTTCACCTTTCCCATTCTCTCTCTCTCTCAGCAAAAAATTATAATAATAATAATAAACCCCTTGACCAATTCTACGTACACAACTATACCATTATAAAGCCTGTAGATTTATTTTTAGAAATTTAAGCGGATGGTTGCTAAGAATTCTATTCAATTTGGTAAACATTTGGCCATCCTTCACATTGCTATGTTCACACTCACCATGTCTGTACGGGTCATAGAGAGACATGAATGCAGAGCCCGCTGTCAGTAGCATCTTCTGTATTGGGGAAGTAGGAGTGTGGTGTTCATACAGCAATCCATCAACGTTTGGAGCGCTGCCCTGACCATGACTGCTGCCTGTTGGGTTCCCTGTGTAAACGTGAACACAAGTTATATAGCTCAAGTCCAAATGGAAAATGTAATGGTTGTCACTTGTCAGTGAGGAGATATATACAGACTGAATATTGATGTCCCAATGCATTATTTGTAATGGGAGTCTCCCAAATAGGCCATGTACCTCTACTACTACTGTAGTACTACTACTAGCTGCTAGCTGCCTCCTGGCCCCCTCCCTGCAAACAACATATGCACACAAACTTTCAAATCACCAGTGACACAATTGGGCATCTTAAATTTAACTTTAATTTAATAACATTTCTAGTTGAAGGAGTTAACGATAACATCTTAATGTCAAAAGGTTTGAAATGCTTGACTTTTGATTAACATTCAGATTTAGTGAAGGCTGAACTGAAGCCATATGACCCTTTACCTTTACCCAAGATTCTGGAAGAATGCTGTGTTCTCAGCAGTCGGGCTTCCAGTTCAATTTCATTTTCTTCCTTCTCGTAGTTGGGTGTCGATCGTGTCTACATCTTGGTAAGTTTGTCTGGCTCATTATATGTTAATTAATTAATCATTAATCATAACGTATGACAACACTATGAAACTGTAAGAGGGATGTACTCCGATGGAAGAAGAAGAAGTCACATAGACTAGGTCTATTTTTATCTCTCAGTCTCACTTGCACTCGGTACTCTGAAACAAATTGGATTGATTCTTTGGTCCACTGGAAATCTGGTAAAATAATATTTATGATCATAAAACTGTCAACTCCTCATCCAGTATGTCCGTCTAAATTAACAGTAAATACACTACAACTTACAGTTACAATATCAGTACAGACTATAGTTTGATACAGAGGCACTTTAACCATGCACGCTAACACCAACACAGTAAAAGTTTAAACCGAGCTACCTTTTTGCTGATTTTGGTGTAAATTTCGCAAGATGCTCCAACTGCAATTGACATTTTCCCTCCGCCACCTTGATAAACTGCACCTACGCAGTGAAGTATTACATATTTTCAAAGCCATTTATGCTTAGATGAGACCACGAAGTACTAATTATTAGTGAAAATGTAAATAGGCTTCAGACTAGGAGGAGTAGGATTAGGAACATGACAGGATCATCGACCGACGTCCGTCTGTTTTGTTTTTAATCCTTCTAAAAAAGTTAAACAAACTGAAGTTATCGATTTACACTGTGCTAATTTTTAACCATGATTACGCAATATTTCCATGGGCCTTTGCAACTCGGAATATAATTCAATATTTCTGTACCAAATGTCATTGACTGTGTATAAAACCAACCCAAAAATAAAAATTAGCTCATTTATAGATAATTCATGAAAAAGTGAGATAATTAGCAATTATTTTAAATGCATTTTAGAAATATGAATTTAATTTCTTGCTCAGTTTGGTTTGAAAGATACCATAGCCTTGCATAATTCCAGCGTGGTACATGTTTGAGTTCGTTGGGTACATGGTATAGATCTATGTCACGATAAAATAATGGTCTGCATATTCAGCGTATGCAGCGTAACTCGTGCAAGTCTTTGGAATAAAAATGGCAATATTCATCACGACCCCACGTAAAAGACATGTTTGTGATGAATTTACAGAACCTCAGCTCTTGGTGACACCGGGAGCGACAATCACAGCTGATTCCGACTTCATGAGGTGATCTCCTTAAATATAAGACAAGAAAGAAGACTGCACCTGACGAACGAATGTCAACGCACTCGTGGTGCCATAATTCCAGCGAGCTCCGACGCCTTAGCTTCGGCGGCTGAGCTCCCTGGAGTTAGTGGTACCGGTATTGCCCGTGGTGTGTTGTTTTTGTGCATGTGCACGTGAGTGTGCATGTTGGGAGGGGGTGTAGGATATGTGGTCTAGTAGAGAATGTTAGACTTCTTTAGTAAGTTTTAGATAGGAGTGTGTGTCGAGCTTGAGGTGATGATCGATGCCGCCGGCCGCCGATGGAGGACTGGGGTAGTGACAGTCACAGTGTGGGTGCATTAGTGCTGTAGCTCGGAACCCAAAACCCGGACCCGGCCCGGCAATTTTCCAAATTTCTTAACGGGACCCGGAAAGGTCCGGTAACCCGGAGATAATATTGACTTTTAAAAAGGCTATTAAAAGTCTACTCTGAGGTTAGCTCACTAAAATCCTTCTCAATGGCAGAAGGTAGACCCTAAATATATGGAATCCGTTTTAAATGAAAGAACTTTTGATGGAGATTAACATATCAGATGTGCACAAATGTCACTTTTAACAACTAGAAAATATAACGAAAAAAGATTATATCTTTTTAATTGCAGATTTTTAAAAACTGCACATTCGAAGCTAGATAGAGTAGGTCTACGATGTTTTTGTCAATCTTGCGTTGGTTTGAGGCCGATAGCTACAGCCATCTCAAAAATGAGAAGAAAAACTGAACAGTGCTGTTATTGTTCTAGCCAAATATGGAGGTATTGCAACATCATAATATGAATATGTATGAGCTCCGGTCAGAACGCCCACCGAACAAATTTGGCTAGTCTCACACACAGTACCTTATTCTCACAGCACGAGACTCTAGTGTCGAGCTCGTACAGTATTAAAGTCATATATGAAAAATGTTTAAAAAAGATAATTCAGTAAAAAAATGTCTACGTGAGCAGTCTATACTCCAATTGAGAAGTTAAGATGGAAAGATATGATTGGATGATGTGAATGTGATTGCATGATAAATGGTTAGTTGTCGCTTACAGCTTAGAAAGAGAGAGAGAGATCCAGGTACTATAGTGTACTTATACGTAGTACGTACGTATGTGCGATATGCATGTAGTAGTATCATGTGTAGCGCTGTGAGTGTGAGCTGCTGCATGGATTATGGAGGTCGTTCTTGTTGATTGTACAGTAGATCTCTGACTGAAATCATAAGGAATACTTGTGAGGAAATCAAGTTATTGGAATACCAATCTAAGGTAAATATTAATGAATTAGATCTAATTCTTTCCTTCTTTTTTTACTCGTAGATGTAGTAGTCGTACGTACATTCCCGGTTCGATTTCAACTTCAGCCTGTATTGCGGCTTGCCTGGTTGAAGTGGTTCGTTGTGTGCGACCGATTCAAGGCTAGCCGGATGATGAATGTACTTTCGCGCGAAGTTTTGAACTTGTTGTTCCGGCAATGACACGCCTATTCCCTCGGGCCTGTCTTATTCTCGACGTAATTTTCGGGGACATGAAATTGATTGTTTCAAGGCTCTTACGTACGGCCAGGCGTAGAAGGAAGGGCCTAGAAAATAGCTGGATATCTCCTATTTTATGGAACTTCTGGAGTCGGCAGATGGGTGAGTTTTCTTAGTGAAAGAAAATCCTTTCTTTTAATGTTTGTTTTATTATAAACAAATTAGTAATTAAAAAGTTAGATTTGGACATTGGCCTCCCTACAATAAGTCCCAGGTCAACATGCTTAGTCTAGACCACTCCCTAAGACGAAACCAGGGTATTTTGCCTTGGACACTTATTTTGTCATAACCACTGGCCCAGCTAGTGGCTATTATAATTAATAGCGCAAATGTCACGAGACACTTTTATGATTGGCGGCAGCTAACCTTATATCTTTGTTCTATTCTCACTTCCCAGAGGTCATGGAACTTACATGGAAGAAGATGAGCTGATCGCATCAGTTGCAGGAGTTGTGGAGAAAGTCAACAAACTCATTAGTGTCAGGCCACTCAAAACAAGGTTTGTACTTCGCTCAATCATATATTCCATTGTATTTTAAGAATTTCTTAAGGAGGATAAAAAACGGCTAAATGTGGTCCTCTTTACTAAGGTAATATTTTGTTATAATTTTTTGTTACAATGCAATTAATTTTCTAAACGAAAACAAAGGAAGTGACCAAATCACATGGAAAGAAAGATGCAGGGAAAAAATTAATATTTATTTTTCGGGGGCTACTTTTCAAGCTTGCCTGCATAAAAATAACACTCTAAAAGTTGTTTTGCATTGAACTCTATGCAAATTTACGGGGGCTCTTTTCTGATTTTCGAGGGCTCTTTTGGGCATTTCGGGGGCAAATTCGCCCTGAGCCCCCGTGTATTTTTTTCACTGGAAAGATGTGTCAAAATCTGCTCTAAACGGAAAAAAAAAATATAGGACATTACAACAACAAAAAAACGGAGCTTTCAACAAGGTTTACACATTTTGAAGTACGGATATCATTAGCTACTCAGAAGGGTTTGTAAAATTATCACCCGTTCAGGAATTCTAACAATGTTTCTGAATTATTAATTGTTTAATCCCTCTAAAAAGTTAATTTTTATCAGTTTACAATTTCCTTTTTGTAACCTGAATTCTGAACATAATGGTAAGCTTTTTATAACTATCAGTGTTTGCCAATTATATCTTGAAATTAATTGATTTTATAGTGGGATGTTGATAGATTGAGTTTTGTTTAACTTATTTTAAAGAGAAATCATATTTCAACTTTCAGGTTTTTTTAAAAGAAAGTTCAAGTGGTTTTCCTGCCTCAATCATTATAATGTACATATTCATTGTATTTATAGTAGATTGTGCACAAATAATAAGATAAGACTTAGAATGTCGGAAAGGTGATGTTATTGTTGACCTTTGTTTTTGTTTAACGTTTCTCAATAGATATAACGGGGAAGTCGGTGATGTCATAGTTGGAAGAATACAAGAAGTGAGTATGCATTTGAATTAATGGAAGGATGCATATATATTAGATAGCTTAGACAGAAACAGAGATGTGATTGGTCCGGAGCCCGTCACGTGATATCAATTGCGAGGATCCAAATTGTTATATTTTCCTGACCGGTTATATTTTACCAGCTGGTGAAATGAATATATTTTTAATCAATGCATGTCGCCCTCTTGAGGACTGTATGTCACCATTTACACACATTACACCATTATCGAGGGTCATTTTTTTCATGAATTTTTTTTTTCCCTTTGAAATTATTTTTTCCAATTTTTGTTTTCTTCCCCAAAAATGCATTTTGGGGTAGATTTTTTTTTTTTTTTCCTTTCCAAAAAAGTCAATAACTGTATAATATATATATATATATATATATATATATATATATATATATATATAAACACTAGAGTTGGATTGAGCCAGATTTATAATCAAATTGTTATGTTATTCAAATATTTAGAAATGTTTAATGCTAAGTAGTGTAATGAAGAATTGATTATTGAGAACTCTCTTTGCTCAACATATGCTGTGGTATGAATAAAAACACACTACTGTGCTGGGTTATATAACGCACCATGATGTATGCACTGACAAGGTGGATGTAAACTCTAGTCTCAATGCCATTTTAAGGTTATCTGCTTCAACCCGTCATTATATGTATGGTTTCAATCATTTCAGATTTTCAGATTGCTTCATTAAATGTCATGCACTGGGGAAACCCTGCTTGTATACGTGTGAACTTGTTTTCTAAACTTCTAAACTTGTTTTTCAAACTAACTTGTTTACTTGTTTCACTTGTTTACCAAACTTCTTTACTTCTTTTCTAAACTCGTTTTCCAAACTTCTAAACTTGTTTTTTAAACTTTTAATCTTGTTTTCCAAACTTCTAAACTTGTTTTCCAAACTACTTGTTTTCCAAACTACTCAACTTGTTTTTCCAAACTTCTAAACTTGTTTTCCAAACTTCTAAACTTGTTTTTTAAACTTCTACACTTGTCTTTTAAACTTCTTGCATACTATCAATCAATCAAATTCTTGTAGGTCGGACAGAAGAGATGGAAGGTGGATGTCAACTCTCGCCTCAATGCCATACTGATGCTATCCGCTGTCAACCTTCCTGGAGGGGAGCTAAGGAAGAGATCGGCTGAAGATGAGCTCAAGATGAGACAGTATCTCACGGAAGGAGATCTCATCAGTGTATCCTTAGATCATCATTTACTGAAAAAAAACAGCGAGAGGGGCGGGGGGGGGGGGGGGGGACCAGAAACCTTTGCCCTGTGCATTGACATTTGCTCCTGGCTTCATTTCATCAAAGATAAAGGGTAAGGGCTTCAACTGTGTATTCGTTTAATTTAGGTTTGATTTCAGGGTAAGAATTTGGAAGTGTTAAGTCTGATTTAAGATTTGCTTTAAATTGCCCCTTACATGGGGTCAGAAGTGAGCCTAGCTAGCTGAATTATCTAAATTGTCCAGAGTTTATTGTCTTTTGTAAATGTTTTATAAAATCCTACATGTATGTGTATCTCAAACCTGAAATCAAAGTGGTATGCCCCCTGGGATATACATGCAAGGCTATAAATCTTCTTTTTGTACCACTTCTGTATCATCCACATTTTCTCAGGTAACAGGGGTCTACGTGGAGTATGGAAATATTACACAATTATTTAATATATGCATTTTATCATATTTGGTGCAATTGTTCTTAAGATGACTTGCTGCATTTTGTAAAATGAAATGACGATATGATACCCCAATTGAAATGATTTGAAGAAGTGTGATTCCTTGACGGTGAGTTAATAGGCTGAGGTCCAGTCGGTGTTCTCTGACGGTGCTCTCTCGATTCATACAAGGAGTCTCAAGTATGGAAAGGTATGCAGGCCTGATAATTACCCAATTTTAAATCGGTTTCCCAATTTATTTATTTTCTTCTTTTTTTTCCCCCTATTTTTTTCTTTCTTTTTTTTCTTCCCGATTTTATCCCTATTTTCCTAAATTTTCTCTATTCTTCCCTAGTTTTCCCAATTTCCTTCCTCAAAATGGGGGGAATGTTGTTAGATGCCGTTTCCCCACCCCCCCCCCCCCCCCCCCCCCGAATCCTCTTCTTCTTTTTTTTTACTCAAGAGGGGCGTGGTTGCAAATAATTATAGGACAAATATCTGTTGCTATCGGACTTCCATACCCCCATCATCCTCAGGTGCAATATTTCAGTGGTAGAGCAGTGGCCTTGTATAACTGGGAGGTTCCGGGTTCGAAACCATGTCAATGCCTTCTTGCCCTTTGATAGGTTGGAGAGGACTTAAAGGGGTCAGTCTCCTGGTTGCTTACACATGCTTTATTAGCAGTTGGGTTAAAGAAACAAACAGTGTACAGTATTTCAATTCCTCCAACATACAGCTTCCTATAAAGTGTAGTTGTCCGAGGGGTCATTATCCAGGGAATAATAAGCAAGGGAGTAGTACTCTAAATGCATTTTCAAACATGCTCCTAAATCTCCTCTGCGTCCATTTAAGTCCGTTCAAAGGCTTTGTAAGGCATTTCAATCTACATGTAGCAGTTGCATTGTAATTCTATGTTTTCAAATATACATTAAATTTTATATTGTGTAATCAAAAATCAATGTAGAGTTTGCATTCAAATTATTGGGCATTATTATATTGACTTAAACTCATAATTAGTAAATATGACTGTTCAAAATCAAGAAAACCACAGTGTATATTTCTCTAGGTTTGTGTTTGGCTGTTATAATAATGCACATTTAAAAAAAATTATCAACAATTTGAAATAAGTGCAGCAAAGATATATGGAATGTCAACGTGATGTCTAGGAATTGGTGTACATGTATAATGTTCAGAGCAGTATTCACCCAAAAAACTCTTGTGTCTCCCCTCTCTGTGGTATCCTCACTCAGCTGGGACAGGGCATCATGGTCAGAGTGTCGCCCTCTCTCATCAAGAGACGAAAAACTCACTTCCACAACCTGACGTGCGGGGCTTCTGTCATCTTGGGTAACAATGGGTACGTGTGGATTACCAGAACACCGACGGAAGATGAGGAGGCACCGGATGGAGGGTTTGTCCAGAATCTGCAGGTGAGTTCTGTCCTTTGATATCCATAGATTGATCCTCCAGGGGGGTGTTTCACAAAACTTGTCATCAGTGACAGATGACAGTTTTTGTTATAAGCTACTGAAATCATTGTTTCTGATTGGTTATCAGCAAATTTGTCACTGATTTTAGTCAGTTGTCATTGAAAAAAGGCTTTGTGAAACGGGTCCCTGATCAGCATAGTCTTGCTCAACGAGTCTTCTTTGCTGATATGGCAATGATCCAACATAAACTTCTGTGACACTTGCTCTCGGTGTAGGGTTATAGTGTAGGCTAAGATTGGCATTTACTTTAGATTTTCGATTGGAGTTTGGGTTGATGGGCACACCGTTATATCCAGGATGGAGTTAAGGAGTTTCACTAGAGAACAAAAGTACTTTAAAATAGAGGGAATCATCACTGAAACATGTGACATACAATCAAGAAAATGAAGTAAAATGTGAATAAATTTGTCCGCATCTGCGTTTCAAAGTAGGAAAAATGAGTATTACAGCTAATTTTCTTTCCTCCCAAAAGCAAAACTGTAATAGTTTCCAGTTCATTTCTAGTATTTGTTATAACTTCAAAGTACCCGTCTTCTAAACCTTCAAAGCCTTTGGAATGCACAAAAGGAAACAGTTTTGAGTAAATGCACAGCGTTTTGGACAATACAATTTGGTCTCCCTTGTGTTCCTAGTCGACCAAGGCTTTAATTCTCAGTAAATTTTTACTCCAATCATGTCCTTACGATGTCTATTATTTATTAAAAAACACCAGATATAGCAATCATGACGAACAAACATGATCAAAATTGAGACCCCAAAAAGCTATGCTTGTGAGCGGGGCCCCTGTGAAGGATGGACCTCTCAATCCCGGCGGATTGGCAAAGAGACTAATATACTTCAAGGATCTGCGCATTTCAAAACATGAAAGATAGTAGGATACGATCATTATTACGATACAGTCTCACACGCACAGAGCCCCCAAAACAAGCAGGTCCCAGAGTGCGCCAACAGAGATCAAGAAGTTCATTTACAACAAAAAAACATAATGTAAAAAACTGATTACTGTGGCTACTTGGTTTCTCTCGTCTTTCAGCCCGTCTCCGATGAGGATCGTAGGGTGTTGGCACGGTTACGGAACTGCATCTTAGGTCTAGCTGATCACAGGATGATGCTCTATGATACCAGTGTCATCTATACCTATGCTGCCTCAGAAGACTATCCAGTAAGTTCTCATGTTAATAATAATAATAATAATAGGCATTTATATAGCGCCGTCTATCTAGACAATTCAATTCCGAGGCGCACAAGAAAAATAGAAAGAATAAGAGAGTTTGGACGAGTGTCATAGTGCCAAGTACATGTAATGTTAAAAAAGATGAGAATTCAGCTTGGATTTAAAGGTCACTAAGGAAGTTATATGATAAGGATCTTGTATGCATCCTGTCGTCCCGTGCTATTCTCTCATATATAGTTTAAAACTGTTAATTGCCAGAATATTTTAAAACTTTGCTGAAATTTCCTTGAAAAGAGGGGCAGTTCTGAGTTTTTATTCAAAGGTAATTTGTGTGGTGGAAAGTATTTGACAAAGACTGGAATCATTTCCTGATACTAGATGTGGCAGGCTTAGTAAGGCATATTAAATGTTAAATCTGAAAAAGGTAGATTTTATATCTATAATCTTCAGCCAACCAATCAATAATATTAAATTGGAGTGCATGCTGTTTGGTACACGTATATTCAAAGGTCCCCAGTGAGTATGTGTTACAATGTATGACTTTTTTTTAGTTCACTCTGAATCACTTGGATTGCAATCTTCCATATGAAAATTGAAGTTTCTTTGTGTGTTAGGTATGATGATTCTGCACAAGTATTCATTTTCATTTTACAAGCTTCAGAATTTTCCCTGTGATCATCTCAGTCAGTAGAGCAGTGGTCTCGTAATCCGGTGACTCAGGTTCGAAACCAAGTCGATGCGCTAGTTCCCTTTGGTAAGGCATTATTCCTCATTACCAGGTCCCTCGGACGACCTAAAGCCGTCGGCCGTCTGGTTGCTAACTTACGAGCATTTATGCTTTCTTAGCAGTCAGGTAAAATAACCACCATCACCATCTTTTTTTACTTCAGGTTGCTGATCTTCTAAATCCTGATATCATGAAGGATGTCATACTGAAGGTGAGACAGCAACTGAATCAAGAAGCAACGTAAAGTACATTCCTTCCAAAACATTTTAGGGTCAGACACAAACTTTAAAGCGATACCTTCGGCAATCTCCAGGAGCAATGCGTTGTCATTCGCTTACCCCGGACTTGGTGGAATTAATGTATGTACAATTCTATATACCGCCAGCAGCAAAATGTTGACGACCCACCAGATGTTACTGGAGAGGTACGGGTGAGGGAGATTTATGATGATGATGAGCTTTCCTTGCGAATCCTTACAAACTGACTTTTCTACAGGATGCGATCAAGTGATTAGAATATGCTTGAATGGTGATGAGTTGAACAGCTCTTCTTAACCAACAGCCCTAAAGATATTGAAATTCATCTTGAGCTCTGTAACGGGTTACCATTGTGACAGAAAATGACTTGGTGTAATTCTGATTTGTTCATTATCAGTAGTGAAGAGTTGAAGACCAGCCAGATACAGTTACAACACATGCCGGATATTACACCTCACATTTGCATACCGGTACTGTGAAATCATGCACTATGCATTTAGCCCAAAGTACTGTCTCAATAGGCCATTTTCGTAATGTAATCAAATTTAATGCACAAATCTTTGTTCAGTGTCTTGTTACAAATTATTTATTCACCTGTTACAAATAATTGCATTTCAAGAATCAGAATGTATCTTATGTTCTGTGTGCAATTTGCATTCTATTGAAAAACAATTATTTGTAACAGGTGAATGAAATCATTTGTAACATGAGACTCAAAGATTTATGCAATGAATTTGATTACATTACAAAAAAAATGGTCTATTTCCTCATCTTCCTTTGCCCAGTCCTCAGCTGTAATAGATTTTTTTTTGTTTTTCCTTAAAGCATTTGGCATTTGGCAGATATCATTTACTGGTATTCTTGAATATTCATAAATTGTTACTGTTGAATTCCTTTCTGTCGCTGCATTTGTTTATTTATTTGTCATTATTAATTACCCGAAATCAATCAAGATTACTTTGAAATTTGCTGTTTAAAATTGTGCGTACGTGATGCCCGGATCACTTATTTTTTCTTTTCTTTTTTTAAATTTAAAATTTAAAAAAATAAGTGTTTATTGCTGTACAGGGTACACTTTTGATCTATCTGGAGATGAAGAGCCTAATTCATGCCTTGTAATTGCTTTCTTTTTGTTTTTAAAAATATGAAATTGGATATTTGTAATCCAATAAACCATTGTTTACACAAGACTGCAATTGTACTTTTTTCCTTTACTTTTGTTTTTGTTTGTTTGTTGGGGGGGGGGGGGGTTGTTGTATGTTTATGTTGTTTTCAACTCCTTACATGGGCTAAATTATTTGGGAATTTGTAGATATTATGAGCAAATTTGGGAGTTTCCCGAAAAGTTGATGTATGGGTTAGATGGAGAAGAGAGCGAGGGTTACGAGTGGCTATGCCTGAGACGAGGGGGAGCGAAGATAGAAGAGAGATTTTTGAAGAAAATTAATGTGTATGATAATTGAAGAAAGCTTGAGATTTCTTTTAGTGATTTGTTGTTAGAAGGTAAGCACATTTCAAATCCCCCCTGCTCCCTCTCAATTTTTGTTCATGAATGCCGTCTCACTTTTACTGTCACAATCTCCGTCTCTCTTTAAAGGTAGGCGTTACTACTGCAGCTAGAAGGGATTACACCACACAGCGAGCCATCGAGGTCACTGTGACAGGTGGCTATCTCATTAACTCAGCTCTCATTTAACATAAGAAAAAGAGGATCATGGGGGACCAACAGGCACCGATTTGGGAAGTTTTCTATATAGAGGGAGCAAGTAGCTACAAGTAGGACAGTGTGCCTTTAACTCTTACTCTCTCTGTGTCTCTCTTTAACTCATACTTTCTCTCTCTCTCTCACTTTTACTCTTTCTCTCTCTCTCACTTTTACTCTGTCTCTTTTTAACTGGTACTTTCTCTCTCTCTCACTTTTATTCCGTCACAATCTCCGTCTCTTGTTCACTGGTACTCTCTCTCTGCCTTTTGCATGTATCACCCTTGGACTTTGTCCAGTAAAACCGAAATCAGTGCTGCTGCATAATGTAGGCAGCTTTAATAGGTGCAAGTTGGAGAGAACAAGATAAGAACAGCAAACAAAAATAGCCCCACTTGATCTTCACAAAGACATCTAAAACGACAGGGTACTTGTGCTTCAGATATTAAAATAAGAAAAATGGACTTAATGTTGACACATAAACAAGGAGATCATTGGCAGAGGTATTCATTTGTAACATTTCATATTCTCAAGTATGAATTTATTCCCAGACATAGAAAATTTTCATATTGTGCAACACATGAAACAAGAAAACTTCCAAGAAAACCATAGTAAAAATATCACAAGTACATTGTGTTTACACAATATGATCACAAGAGAAACAAAAATATGCCATCAATTTTAAACATCTGTATTTTAACTATAACATAACTTAAGAAGAAAAAGACTTTTCTCTTTCTATTCTATAGACTCTACTTAAAAGATATGGCATGGATGAACAGGAAAGACTGGCCCGATTACCACTGCGTGAACAATTTGAAGAAACAATATTAAACAAATAAATGACAATCATTATAATTTGTCTTTGGACGATATACAAGAACATATTCTAATGTATCCCTTGCTTTTACTACTATTCCCCGCCCCTTTCCCTTGGAATAAATTAATTTAGGCACAAATATGACATGAAGAATATAGAAGTGAAATAGAGAAAATAGTGACACAAAAGACGAAGGAATCAAGGTTGCTCAGCAGGACTGCTCTCTAAATGGTTAGGGAGATTATTTTCCATTACACTTGCAGATTGGAGAAGATGACCATAAAAAAAAACACCAATAAAATGGCAAAAGTGCCCCTCTTTTCCCCTATTTGATAGTTTTTGACTAAAGCATTTTATAGTATTTATAACAAATTTTGAAGCAAGTGCACCTATTTGCTGTAACTGTACTTGCATAAATGTGCTCCAAATATACACATTTCTCTTTTCATGAACATAATTTGATGACGTATTCAACGTTTCAACTCGATCATGTTTTCAAATATGTGGAAGAAGATTTAGAAAACTGGTGCTGTTTACAACGCAACAAAGGATCACACAATGATCATTACTCAAAGGGAATTGGAAGTTTAAGCCACACAAATCTTCAATTAATACTTCTTTTCCCAATCCTTTAATAATAAAGGTAAATAATTTGACAGGTCACAAAGAAAAAATCTCACATGGCTTTACACTGCATTTGTTCTATGACATAGCAATAACAAACAAATGAAATGTGCATACTGTATGTGGAGAAAACATGAAGTGAACAGCAAATCAGAAAAATTTGAATATTATGATTTGGTCTTTGGGAGAAAATATAAAGCGAAGTGTAACGCCATGTGAGAAATGATACCAAAACAGAAAATACATCAATCTTCTACATTGATATCATTACAGAGGCAACAGAATTGCAAAGTCCTTGAATTCTAAATTTGTCGTCGGCGATTCTTTTGTCTCTGGATGAGGAAGCTGATAGTCCCCAATACAACGATTTGTAATGTCACTCCGGCAACAGTTCATTAGATGGTACTAGCTGTCGCAACGTCAGTCATTTTCAATTCTATAACTCGTCGTGATCTTCCTCATATTCTTCATCACCTTCCTCTTCTCCACCTGGTGGGGGAGCCCCTCCTGCACCCTCGTATAATTTACTAACAATAGGTTGAACAATAGCTTCAAGCTCCTTTTTATGCTCTTGGTAATCTTCGGTTTCTGCATCAGGGTTGGCATCGAGCCATTCAATCTGCTCATCAACTGCGCTCATAATGGTTTCCTTTTCGTCATCTGATAATTTACCGCCAAGCTTTTCCTCATCGTTGACCTGGTTCTTAAGCGAGTACGAGTAGCTCTCGAGGTCGTTCCTTGCCTCAACCTTCTCCTTCATCTTCTTGTCATCCTCTGCGAACCTCTCGGCTTCGTTCACCATCCTCTCGATGTCCTCCGGCGTAAGGCGGTTCTGATCGTTGGTGATGGTGATCTTTTCTTTGTTGCCTGTGCCCTTGTCTTCAGCGCTCACCCTCAGGATGCCGTTGACGTCGATCTCGAAGGTGACCTCGATCTGTGGGACGCCACGAGGTGCTGGTGGGATGCCGTTCAAATCAAACTTTCCAAGAAGATGGTTGTCCTTTGTCATTGATCTTTCACCTAAATTGAGAAACAAAGCATGGAATTAGAATAATTAGTGAGGAAACATTTTAATGGAGTGACATAACATTTTCTCAGAGTATCGGAGCTTAATTTTTGTGTTACTGGATGCATTCACAATATAATTTGTTTAAACATTGTGCAACTTAACATTAAAATCTAAATCTATTATTGTATCAAATGATAATAAGACACATAATACTATTAGTACAATTAAACCCAATTCCCACTACACATGAAACTCATGTGATGCACAACGCTTGTCATGTATCAACTTAATTCTTCAGGATTATCAGTGAAGGCATGGATGTGACTGACAGTTCAGGGACCCGTTTCACAAAGCCTTTTTTCAGTGACAAAAATCAGTGACAAATCTGCTGATAACCAATCAGAAGCAAGGATTTCAGTAGCAACAAAATCTGTCATTTGTCACTGATGACAAGCTCTGTGAAACGCCCCCCAGATGTCAGAATGCTGGCATCACGTATTCCAAAGCCCGGATGAAGCAGACTACTGTAATCGCACTTATCCATTATCCAGAGAAAACGAGTCAACCAAACTCACCTTCAAAGACTTGGATGGTTACGGTTGGCTGGTTGTCTGCAGCTGTGGAGAAGATCTGCGATTTCTTGGTGGGTACGACGGTGTTCCTTCCGATGAGCTTAGTCATGACGCCTCCGACAGTCTCGATACCCATGGTCAGGGGGTTTACATCGAGAAGAACAAGGTCACCTTCAGAGGAAGAAAACAAAAATCACAACAGGGTTAGATGACTGGGTAATGCTGTGCAAGTGTTTGATATTGAGAAAGATCTTGAATCTTCAAACCCAGGGTAACTATCTCTAAAACAAATTGTGACATTGTTCTGAAATTAGACATCTACATTGCACAAAACTGAATTTTAAATTCCATCTTTCACAATCTTTTTTCAAAGCCACTTACAAAAAAAAAAACACTCACAAAAAAAAATCCAGTTTCATTTACAGATTTTTCGCTACACATGTTGATCCAACTATGATCTCAATAACAGATGAAGACAAATTGACGGGGGTCAATTATCTTTGATGATTGAAATGTGTTAGAGAATCCTTGGAAGACCTACAAATGTACTTGTCTCTGCCTCTCTGCTAAGTTTATATATATATCTAGAGACTGGTTTCATGCTAAAAGCCCCACTAAAGTTTTAAAATATCTATCGATTGTGTAACTGATATGAACTATAGGACCTTTGATGAGGCCTTTGACGACCCCAAAATCTTTTTAGAAAAAAAATGTATTAAAACATTCAAAACTGAGACATATCAGCCCAAAGAGGAGATTTTTTTTTTTAAAGTTAAAAACAAAAATATTATAAAAATAAAATTTCCGCCCGACCGACCCATGTTTTTGGCACATAAAGAGCAACACAATTTTTTTTTTTTTAGGCCTGATTGGAATGTATCCTTGGAAGACTTACTTGTCTCTGCCTCTCCGCTGAGAACACCTCCCTGGACGGCAGCACCATAAGCAACGGCTTCATCAGGGTTGATTCCACGGGACGGTTCCTTTTTGTTGAAGAAGTCCTTGACAAGCTGCTGGATCTTAGGGATACGGGTGGAACCACCGACGAGAACGATCTCGTCAAGCTCCTCCTTCTTGATGCCTGCATCATCCATGACACGCTGCACAGGCTTCATGGTGGAACGGAACAGATCCTGAAAAGGAAAAAAACAAGCAATAAATTAATATGCATCTCATGAATATTCATGATGCCACTTAACCTTACAGAATAAAACATGAAAGGTGGACTTTAACCGATCTTGACTGATCTGGAGAACAAAGATATCTTAACCAGGGCAAAGGTGTCATGTGAAAGCGCCTAACATTTTTTTTTTTTTTTTAAATAAAAAAAAATTAAAAAAAATCCCCTTTCATAATTCTTGTAGTAGACAATTGGAGGCAATTATATGTGTGGATTCAAATTCTTTGTTCTAGGTTATTCACAAATACATCTTGCATTGAAGAAAAAAAAAGAATCAAGCAAATTTTACTTTGGTGGTGTGCAGTGCTTACCATGTTCAATTCCTCAAATCGGGCACGAGTGAGAGTCTCTGAGAAGTCTTCACCATCAAAGAAAGATTCAATCTCGATACGGGTCTGATGCTGTGAGCTGAGAGCCCTCTTGGCCTTCTCCACCTCACGACGAAGCTTCTGGACAGCCCTGTTGTCCTTCCTCACATCCTTGCCCTTCTTCTTCTTGTAAAGCTTGATGAAATGTTCCATCACTCGCTGGTCAAAGTCTTCACCACCTGAAGTCCAAGAAAGAAAAAAAAAAGCATGTTGTTTTAATTCTTTAAAGATAAAGACGAGCTCTGGTCATGCGATTGCATTTTGAAAGAAAAGTTGTAGAATCGATCAGAAAAGGTTGATCATCTCTCATATAAGTATTGGTGCGTACTGCAAGGTTCTGGAATCATCAAAATGATAAGAAATTTGGCCCAGTCTTGTAAAGTTACAAGCACTGTACACAGAAAGATGTATATGGGACTACACGAACATGTGGCATAAAAATCTTTAAGTCCTTATTCAATCCTGATGAACATATTGCATCTTTCTATGTCTGATTGAATGATGATGCATGAGCTCTAAAAATCACTAAGTTTAGGACAATACTTAATTAATGATTTTTCCCTAGAAAATGATATAGGCCTAGCCTTTATTAACATAGGCATCTTAAAAAGCCCTTACTAGCAGATATCCAAGATTAAGTTGCATACCTCATTTGAACGAGGAGCCAACAAATTCATTGTCTCTTTGGACTCTTTGGAGCTTTAACTCTTTGTTAAAGTACACGAGTCAAACACCTTTCTAGCTCCAAGTACAGTCAAACCTGCTTTAGTGACCACCTTTCTACAAAGGCCACATTTTTTGTTTCCCTTGAAAATGGTTTCTCATTGAAACATGTATTAAACGAACCTGTCTACAAGGACCACTTTTTATGTTTCCCTTGGGTGGTCGCTACAGACAGGTTTGACTGTAGATGGTATAAGCACCATCAAATTGTACCCTTCTATGTGCGGGGAAGTTGAAACACAAAATATAAATGAGCAGACTCTTACCGAGATGGGTATCTCCATTGGTCGAGATGACTTCAAATACTCCGTTATCAATGGTGAGGAGAGAAACATCAAAGGTACCACCGCCAAGATCGAAGACAAGGATGTTCTTTTCTCCTTCTTTCTTGTCCATACCATAAGCAATGGCAGCAGCAGTACTGTATGAGAAAAAGAAAGAACCAATTAATAGCACTTATTTTTAGGCCATAAGTCATGATTAACCATCAGGAATCTTTGTCCCCACAGCACAATAATCTAATCCATATCTATTTCTGTGCTTTGATATCTCTTCTTAATTCTAGTAAATAAGTATTTTATTCAGTTATATGTATCCCTGGAAAATTACATAATCCAAAGACCAAAAGCTTGGACAGATGATCTGCTCATAGTCAGAAGTGTGTAAACTCTGTGTAAAAGAATATACTAGTTAGCACCCTTCTAGCCCTCAGCAGATGATATTAATAATGATAAAAACTGTTGTGGAATAATGCAAGAAAGTTGCGCTTGAACTGATATTTGCAATCGATTGCACTAGTCTCCTAGATTTCCTAGGATTTTGTTAAGATTAGAATTTTAACAATTACATTAAGTTAACTACCGGTAGTTCTAGCTGTTATTCTCCCCCTCTCTCTTACTAATGGGTCGTTGCAAGAAAGTTGATATGCAATTAATCGCAAGACTAACGCTTGATTTTGGGGATTTGCCCATTCATTGCAAATTTCTTGCTGCGCCCCTAAGTCTGTTATAGTTCCTAGGCTTGAACAAAATTTAAAATACTTACGGTTCATTGATGATCCTCATAACGTTGAGACCAGCGATAACACCGGCATCCTTGGTGGCCTGGCGCTGAGCATCGTTGAAGTAAGCAGGGACAGTCACAACGGCATGGGTTACCTTCTTACCCAAGTAAGCCTCTGCGGTTTCCTGTAAATGAATCGGAACAACGTTATCAGCAAACCCTGCAGTGTGCACCAAGCTATATGAGGATTTGTCACCATAAAAGACCTCTTTGAAATACTAACTTTGGTTGAATTCTTAAAGAATGATACTACCTACAAAGTGTGGCTTATGCAAAGATTTTTTTGCTTTTTACATCCACCAACATAAGGATCTTTGTTTAGATGATGGAAGCCCCTTACAATGTCGATTCAAATTCTATATCATGCACTGTGAACTGTTTAAATGTTTTTCAAACGGCTTTCAGATTAAAAAGATAAAGATCCTGATCAAGTACCAAAATCCAGCTTTACCATTATTAACATGAGAGATACATGTCAGGCTCCTTTTCAAAATAAAATGTGGTCTTTCGAACACTCAGCAGATTATGGATAGACAGTTTTACTCATTTTCCTACATGCCCCGGACTGAAATCACTGAAGCATTCTAAACTTAAAGATCTGTTTCCTTACCTTCATCTTGACGAGCACCATAGCGCTGATCTCCTCGGCAGCAAAGATCTTGGAATCTGCACCAACGTTGACACGTACATGGGGCTTGCTGTTCTTGTTCTCAACCTGAAACATCAATCCAAACGTGAAAAGAATATTGTTTTAACATCACTGTTTGTGGAATGTTGAATCAGATGCTCTTAAGCTTTGGAGTCCACAAAAACTTTTACATCGATTGTGCTATACAATTTGGGTCATTTCACGTTAAGTGTACACTTTTTTTCTCACTGGGGGTCAAAAATGAAAATTGTTGTTAGAGCAAAAGATGCACAGATTCTGAAAGTTTGGGGTATATGTCAGAAATGTGTAAAATTATAGAGCGTCAAGTCCATGTTTACATATAGAAATATTCGATTGAAATACAGTAACAAAAATAGGCGTTTGGAGAGGACATTTTGTTTAACAAAGAACACATCAGCTTTATTATACCTGTAAATGGTATACACATAGTTTTCTGTACTTTTATATGCCTTTTTATACTTATCAGATGTTGATGCACTTATTTCCTATTCACTTAAGCCATATTTTGCCATAAAATTAGTGTATTTTATAGGAAACTGAATTATGGGGAGGTTGAATTTATTTAATGACATGAGAATTTCTTGTCCTTCTTCTTATATAGACTTCAAATTTGGTATACAGTGTTGCATTTATGTCTAAATTATTTGATGCTGTGTAAAAAAAAACAAGTGAATGCAAGTTTTAATCAAATATGAGCTTCCAAACTTAATTCATTGACGTGTTTTGGAGAGGACATTTGTTTAACAACAAATCTTAGCAATATGAACTCTTATTATATTAGTTGATATGTAAATTGCTATGCATCATTCATTTCTAACATTTCTGTAAGAACATGCCAATAGATTATTGGAACATTATATGAGCCAAGTGACATATATTGGAGAGGATATACTTCAAATTATTCACCATCATTACAACTCCAACTTTATCTCAGAATATATGGCGTGAAAGTTTTGTTATTCATACATTGTTTCATGTTATTTACATGTAAACAGTATTTTACAATAAAAACAATACTGATATTGTCTATTGATACACCAGTTTTTATATACAAGTCTTATTATTTATTTTTTCTATAATCCAAACTCTCAAAGAGTGACTCGTTGATATACATTGTATGTTATGGAGAGGACACTTTGTTTAACAGTGACATCTGAATGTTTAAATGCAATTTACTTTTTATGTAATCAATACATTCACCAGTCTTTATTTTTGATTTTCATATACCAAGTTAGATAACGCAATATAAGGTAGGAAATGTCCCGATACCATGCATATTGTCAATTAAACTAGTATTTATAGTGAGTAATAAGCAAAAAAAAACATCTTACTTTAAATTCCTGCAAAAACAATATGAGAATATAGGTTTCCATAATTGTTGGTATAACTGATCAGAAAGTCCTAACTGATAAATGAATAACAGGTACTGTAACAAGTTACTTGCTTGTCTTTAAAACCGTTCTATTTCTCAACAGTAACAAGACACTTCTTGTCTTTAACAACTTTTTTTTTCTTAACAGATAACAAGGCACTTGCTTGTCTTTAACACAGTTCTTTTTTAAACAGATAACAAAACAATTGTCTTTAACAACTTTTTTTTCTTCACAGATAACAAGGCACTTGCTTGCAGCAAGTGAAAACGATTTCGTTTAATAACATTATGGAAATGCAAGCATTTAATTAAACAAACAGAACTTTTTTTTTATTCCTGGCTCATTTTTCCTGATTAAGGTTTCATATAAAGAGGTAGAAAATGAAATTTCTAGAAATGTGATTTTCTCTTTGAAATTCAGATACAGTTCGCCAAATGATTTTTTTTTGGTAACCTTTCTTCAAATTGTTTTAAAGCGCTCGTGTGTTAAATTTGCAACATGTGAATCAAATGAAAGAAGGGGATCTCAGCTTTACAAATATGTGTCATTTATTAATTATAATTGAGATTAAGATATGATAAAACATCGACAATTCAAAGTTTCGTTTTTTCTCGAACGCACTTTATTTGTAAAGGTTGAGAACTGTTGAGAACTGTTTTTTCTATAAACAATTGTTCGTGATGCGAAACGGTTACCATGCGAAACGGTGCGAAGCTCTACACACAGACAGCGTATTGCTCTGATTGGCTGTATGCAAATGAGTGCATACTGTACTGGGATCTGGGACTCTCGATCGTGGACCTGGGAAAACAAATTACTGTAGTTGTAGTTTGATAATTCCAATCAGAATAGTGAGACGTATAAATAGTCCTCTCCCACATTCACCTAAAATTACGTTCGCCTCAAATCTAAATCGGTCCTTGTGAATTAATATTAGTACTCAAGGACAACAAGACGGTACTTCAACGGGGGAATGAAATTCAAAATCATCATTCCGTTCACGATTTCATTTGATATTTCTTCCTTTTATTAATGCCGTACCATAAATTCTGCCATTTCGTTTTCCCTTCGTTCTTTCTATACAACAGTGCAGTTCGAGGGGCAAGGCAGGTGCGCTAGTAGGTTAGTAGACCCTATCGAAGCTAGCGCAGAGGTGCAACAAGAGGGCCGGCAATAAGCCCTATCGGACCCAGGCGCAGGTGCGATAAGTGCAATAAGCCCTATCGGACCCAGGCGCAGCTATCGCACCTGTGTGCGATAAGTGCAATAAGGGGCCTTTTAACGCGCACCTGCGTTTACTGCGCTAAACGTTACAGCGAACGTATAGTTTATTTTGATGGATACTGTATATGGGGCAAAGGTCAGAGGATTTGTTTTCCCTACATGTACTTGAAGTGCCTGGTTAAAAAAATGTGTCCTCTCCTTAACAACCTAATGGCATACATTATATTGCTACCAGGGTGGTAAATGATTGCAATGATCAGTAGATTTTGTCAGTTACACACTTACAAATATTGCACTTTAAAATGTATTTAATATCAGACTATGTTGTGAGAATATTTCTGTCTTTGCATTCAGAAATTACCCAATTACATAGAGGAATTAATGAAAATCAATACCAAAATAAAATTATAGCTGTTGACATGATATTTAATGAATTCTTATACTGAGTGGAACAACATATCAATGTTTTCTTACATGAAGAAGTGATTATACTATAAAAAAATAATTGTTTCTGTACATTGTTAACAATGGGTAACTCTGTTATGGAGAGGACATTCAGTTTAACATTGCATTAGTGTGAGATACTGACCATCTATAGATATGTAGATGGAAAATCACATTTCATGATATTAAATGGAGGCATATTATTATTGTATACCAGTGCCATAGATAGTGCAAGCCTCAGTGCTTTAATATATGAAGAAAATACCTGTTATGGAGAGGACACACTTTTAACGGAAAATAAAGTCATCAAATTAACCAAGCAATAAAATATATATCACATATTTTGTTCATTGATTTGAGACATGTCCTCATTTTCAAACATTCTGAAGATTATTTAAATAGAGTTTAGGCCCATATATATCATTTTAAGTCACTGCTGCTGGCCTCAATGTTATGGAGAGGACATGTTTTTTAATTTTAACGGAAAAGATGCCTTTTACAAAAATATTCATCATTTTCACATTTATTGGTCAAAATTGGTCAAATAAGTTTATGATGTTACATAGTGGCTGTGCTGACACTAAAACATTAAAATTTTACACAACTCTCAATAGATTCATGTAAGATATCAATGAACATTATCAAAATTATGAAATGAGAATCCCTTTTCCGTTAAAAATGCACTAAAAATGCTGAAATTAACAGAAATAATGTTTGCAGTGTTATGAAAATTGAACTGTAGGTTGCTGTTGATAAGGTCCATCAAATAAAATGGCCAACATAAAATAATAATTGTTTAAAAGATGCCAAAATGGGGAAAACCCCATTTTTCAAAAAGTGTACACTTAACGTGAAATGACCCATTTCTTAACTGAATATAGTCTTGTAGGGTGATACATGGGTAACACTAATAGTGGGATTTGGATTGGTGCTATATCTAAGTTTGTAACTCGCAACACATATCAAACAAACCACAATTGTAGTTATGATTGAAGCAAATGCCATAAATCTTTCAAAACTAATAAACAGATAAATCCCCCCCCAAAAAAAGTGATTTTCTGCCTTATTTAAGTTTTTTTTGTGTGATGGGTAAAAATTCCTGAGAGCCATCGTCTCAATATTCCCAGAAAACAGAATCGATGTTACCCACCTTGAAAGGGAAGTACTTGAGATCGTGCTTGACGGCTGGATCATCCCAAGTCCTTCCTATCAACCTCTTGGCATCAAAGACTGTGTTCTCTGGGTTGCTCGTCAGCTGGTTCTTGGCAGCATCACCGATAAGACGCTCGCCTTCGCTGGTGAAAGCGACGTACGAGGGCGTGATTCGGTTTCCTTGGTCATTGGCGATGATCTCTACACGGCCATTCTTGAACACACCCACACTGTTTATCAGAAATAATGAGGAAAAAAAGTGTTTGAAATGTTGATTCAATTTGAGAAGAGTATTAAAAAGAGTAGACATCTAAAATTGACTTTTAAAATCACTTTGATGAAATACTTTGAACTGGTCAATCTACCAATACCATTTTAACTTTATTGGTACAATTACTACAAAGTGAATAAGATCTAGACTAGTGGCGCTAGTTGCTACGTTAATTATTTCTTTATTTTCATAGTTCGTCATCTGTTCGAC
>JAVYIG010014393.1:0-41751 GCA_035222895.1 Strongylocentrotus droebachiensis
GCCGATTCTGAATTTGCCACGAACAAAGTCTCGAACGACCTGATAAATCTAGAATATCTTCACAACATGAATAGGTTAACATGTCTACTTTAAGCTGTCGACAAACAGACTAAATTTCCTGCTAGTCTGTTTTGAGTATGCTGTCGTTGTTTGACATTTGCAGCTGAAATTCTACGTCGTAGAGGCGAGCTAGTTTGATCTCAAAATGGGGAACTGTCTGCAGGGTCAAACAGCTGACGATATTTCGTTGCTTCACGACGATGCCGAAGTACATGAGCGCCTGGGACCCCCACCACCATATCAGGTTAGATTAAAATAAATATTTATTTATCGAGCAATATCTAACGCTATAGATAATCAAATTGTAAAGGTTTAAATGTCTACATGTAGTATCATAGATAAAATAATAACGACTGTTCATGCCAGTTTTTTAGTTTTCAATGAGATCCCAAGCCATGGCCATGGGCCATATCATGATATAGCATTAAACGTCATCTTCCTGTAGCTGTGTATGTTTTAAAAAGCATTTATTTACTAGACTAAGCATGTAGAACCAGGGGTTACCATTCAAATTGCCGAATAGACTTCAGATTATCATGTAATTTAAGCAGCTTGCTTTTTACGCAACAATCAAGATCCGATTCTAATGATCAGATTCTGAGTGAGAATGTGAGTGAATGCTTTAATTTGTTTGTAGATGTTGATTGATAACGTCCTGGTACCCCTGTGACGTGTGCGCGTGCCTGCATAGCCTGTGACCGACTACCATATTTCAACCTCAGTTACACAGACAGCATGAGACACATTTATCGGCTCAAAAAAGAAACCAGAGCTCATGTGTGAAATGAAGCCGCAATCTTAGTGTTAAAAAATCATGTACTCACGGCGGAGGTCACTAATGACGCTCGACGCAGGAGGGCACAGCGCCTCGCGAATGCGCTTTCGGTGCTCGCCGTCTTCGATATCCGCAACTCATCCATCTGGCCTTACCCATGCCATGCTAAACAAAACTTCAAGTTACTGTATTAATGAGATCTACCATTAATATTTCAGAAAGAGTTCCATATTACATGTATGTACCCCCGCTAAATATTATTACATATTCTTTCTATCTCTCATTGTCTTACCCTAACCCTAACCCTAGTTTCCCCATGTTTTATATATTATATTATTATTAGGTATATCACTCTGAAACATATTTTTTTTTCAATTTTAGTGGGGGGGGGGGTACATATGGAACTCTAGCCAATATTTCTATAAAATCTCTTTGTATAAAACTATAATTGGATTGAAAACAATTTGTACTCAAAATCTGATAATGACCAAGTCTTGCATTAGTTTTCATGAGACGGGAGGGTTTCTTGAAGGTTTGGGCATTTATATTTAATTTCCACTTAATGATAAAGGGCAAAATTCAATGATTTTACTGTGCAAAAAGGGCTGTTTTCTTTCCTGTTTTGGGGATTGAAATGTACATGTATTCAAAGAATCAAAGGAAATAAGGAAGTTGTGCAGACTTCCAGTTTTACCATTGTTAATGACACAGGTCATACAGGTTAATACGTTGAAAGGAATCATTGTGTCAGACTGTCACTCTCCTCAATAAATCCTGCTTCAATAACGATCCACGATGATGATGATGATGATCCACAGCACTTTTATGGAGCCATTTATCTGTTTCAAACAATCAAAGTCGCCCGCTCCTCCAATAGTCAATATATAGTCATGGAATTCATATTTGCTTGAAAAAATGTGTAATCACAAGAAAAGACTTTATGAGAAATTGAATGTTCATGTACCATGGACAATGTGCCTTCATCTTGTATTTGGGCAATTTGGGGGATGAACAAAGAAGTTTCCATATTGATGAGTCATGGGTGCTGTAAAAAAAAGTTGTGTGGAGCTGCACAATGTATGATGTTTATCTTTAACATTCACCTGTACAACTGTATGCATTTGTTGGTCTTTTTATGACCAAAGGAAATTTAATAAATCACTGTGATCCATATTAATCCCGGCACTGTGGCAGCCTTTTTTTCTTCTGTTTTGATCTAAACAACATACCAGTACTTCATGTACATGTATGACTAATGTAAGATGTGACATAGAAACTAATGTTGCTACCCCCTTTTTGATAGAGCTTTGAATAGTGGTGAATCATAATACTTGGCACAATGGCACATGAATTATGTTTCTTTTGTATTTTTTTTCTAGGAGGAAGCTCCCGTTTACCATGTGACACCAAACCAGAGAAGATCAGCCAGTCAACTGACCGAAGAAGAACAGATCCGAATTGCCAAACGAATTGGCCTTATACAGCACTTGCCCATAGGGCAATATGATGGTAGCAAAAAGGCTAGAGAGTGAGTAAAGAACACTGCTAAATTTGGCACTTTCATACATTCATTACCGTATATCAGAGTGCTACAATGCTCCTATCCCACAGCAAAAAATCCAAGCAACGGCAGCGGTTGTATAATTAGTTCTGAGCTACTGAAATGCTCTCTACAGAGAATAGCCCCTCAATTTTTCACATGGACAATTCTTTTCAATTTTCATTCATTGCACTGGTTTGTATCCCACTGGGGGAAAATTGTTACTTTCATACTTTATACATCAAACATTGTACATCTAAATGAACATGTGGGCTACATACTGTACATGTATGTGGATTGTGTAACTTTTCAGGGTAAAACCAGTAAATTAGTGTAATACAGGGGGACTGTAATCATTGCACAAATTTAGATGTGAATTAGATTATTAGTCATTGCAGTAATCATAATTTGGAAATTGTAAAGGTTATTATGAAATGCGTCACATTTTGCTGACTCACTATTGGCAAACACAATAACATTTTCCTATACATACATGTACATGTAGATAGGACAAAACACATTGCATCCTGTATTTAGAGGTGTAAGTCATAGTCGAGTGGTTTAAACATTAGACTTGAAAGTTGAAATACAAAGGTTGTGATTTTGTTCCCCGACACAGCACTAATGCTGTTTGACAAGGCAATATTCTACATTTGCCACTCCATACCCATGGAATAAAATGGGGACCTACATGTACCTGGTAGGATGACGAAAGCCTTTGTGTTGCCATATGCCATCATGGTAACCACATGGTAGGAATACTCCCCAGGGAGTGGAGATGGTGCACATTGAGCATAAAGGAATCCAATGACCGGGGAAATAATATCTGTAAAGCGCTTAACTCTTAAGCTGCCACCCATACAATGCACCCAGTGCCACAGTGCTAATCTCTATTGTGCCAGCAACAAAGCCCCTGCGTGCCAAGTTAATTTTAGGGTTGGTTCAAGTGCGTGTTTTTAAAATCTTTACTATGTTTGATCCACTATAACTTCTCATTCGTATGTTGTATAAACAAACATTGTACATGAGAGTTGTAGGAAATTTCACCCTTTTTCCATTGATACCAATATCATTTCATGAATTTGTAATTTTGCTGAAGTAAATAAGCACTATCAGTGAGTTGTCGAACCAATCCAATGCGATGGGGAGGCATAATGATGATATATGATATCAAAAACAAATCTCTAAATTACTCGAGAAAATCCAATCTGACTGTTGTATACAAAGACGCGTAATCCAAAGCCGATAATCTGATGCACGCGACGGTACTTTCAATAGCGCTGCAAAAGCACTCAACACGGTGCAATGGGCATGAACAATAACTGTTATTACATCTGCGCGCTAGCGCGCACGAAGCACCGTAGCGGTGGCTCGCTAGCATGAACGTGGCTTTCAATCGATAGCACGCTCGCGTGCACATGGCACTATAACAATAGCGCGCTAGCAGTCTCACGGCAGTGTAAGAGTTAAAGGTGGTATTTTGACTATAAATCACTATATAAATCCAGATTATTATAATATTATATTGTTTTAAAGCAACAGGCCATTTTATACTATACAGTCTGATTCAGTTTGTAAAGAAACTAGAGACACATTCCACAGATTCATGATGCTTCAAGTATAAACACCTTCATCCTGTACAATGTACATGCAGATCTATATTTACATGTTGTACAGTAACCAAGTGGATGCATCCAATGAAAATCAGGCCAGTTTGAAAGGGGTATCATAATACATTGTAATTTTGATAATGGTACCTAGCCTTGTTAAAAACAGGTTATTTGCCCTGTGTCCCACAGGCAACTGATAATGGGCAAGGGCATGTTCCGCCATAGCTGATGTCACATATGCAGGGTACAGTAAAATACACATTACACATAGAAGGCATACATGTATATACATGTATTTCAACAGTAAAGTGCAAGGAAGTAGATGTATTTGTAGGTAGTTTACATTGAACTTTACTGGTTGATGTTGGACAGAGACTCACAGGGACTGAGGATGAAGGAACAATAGTTGCTGAATTTTTCCTTTTTGCATAAAATACTAAATTTAATGACCACAATACCTCTTACCCTGCAAACCCCCAAATTTTGTAGCCGAGCCAAAAATGCATTAATGGCATAGGGGGGAAGATTATACGATATCCCAAATTCCAGAAGGATGTCTTTGTATATAATGTACACTCTACATAAACATGTACTGTGTATTGAAGTGCACTAGCCTGTGATCCCTTTGCAAATAAAGTAACTTCATTGATTTTTGGCAAACCATTTGAGGTCATTGTGGCTTTAAACGTTTAATCCGTAGTTTAATTTAAGGTTAAAGCAGGTATCAGGTATTGAGGTACAACATGTACAGGGGTCCACAAAAACAGTACATGTACATGTATGTTGTAGTCTTGTAGAAATTGACAACACACGTACATGTACATGTATTGTTGGTTTGTTCGACAAGAAACTTTCTATGAGGGATATACTGTATAGTAATTAAACTTCTCTGCCTACAGTACTGTTATGTGGTTTTACATGAAATGATGAAAAGTTGTTCAAAATGTTCAAAATAATAAATATTCATGTTAATGTAATATAATGCTTCTTTCAGAGAAAATATTGGAATTCTTCCCCTCTGGATAGATTAAATATTCAATTTTTATAATGGAAAGGGGAAAGATTTTTAGGGTCTGCCTGACTCCTGAAGTGGAATTTTTCCTTAAGTTTGAACTTTCACAAGAGTAATGTACAAATGTAGTAAAATCAAAAGTGCTGTGTCCAAAATTTCCAATTTCATTATAGGAGTACCGGTATATGTATTTCACATTTTCACTCATGGCTTTTTGTCTCCCATTTTTTTTTCCTTTCAGATTCAAAGTTTCAGTCGTTTTATCTTTCATCATATTAATTTTAATATAAAATAATTCCAGTTCTTAATAGTTTTCAAATGATGAACCTTTCCTTCTCTCTCTCTCTCTCTCTCTTTACTTCCCCTTCCAGGTGTGTGATACTGTATGCTTGATTTCCAATTAAACGACCCCATCCGCCTCCTGCCGTGCATGCACATCTACCACACAAAGTGTATAGACGATTGGTTGATGCGCTCCTTCACGTGCCCGTCGTGCATGGAACCCGTAGAGGCCGCTCTTCTGTCCACCTACGACGACGGACATTAGGGGGTCAATACCAGAGACTTTATAAGAATATATTTTTTTGTAGTCGTCCGAGATGTTTTCTTCAAGAGGGATCTGTATAACGTGTGTAAGTGAGAGGCGTGAGAGCGGTTTCGACGACATTTACATCGAAAAGTATTTTGACGATTGAACGTGTAATGGTTCACCATGCAGGTAATAACGCAGAAGTTTAATTTGAATCGGAAAGCCTTTCTAAACGGTCGTGTGATTTGCAACTGTTTGGGAGTAAAACAATCACGAATCAGAGCATGATTTTTTTACTTCATTGTGTTTTGCTCCAATCTCTGCTTATTCCATAAGTGTACGTATGGAATTATTATTAAAAAAAGGAAAACAAAGAGAACGAATTGCAATCACTGGAGTATCTTTTACCATCAAGATGATTGAATATATGCGATGAATGGCCGAGAATATATACACAATGTATGTAAAAGAAGACAAGAAAATATGTCGTCAGTAATGATTTATTTTTCTGATAGGCATTCGAGGTAAAAGTTATGGTTAACTCCAATCACACTTACAGAGAGATGGTGATCCTGAGCAACTTCTTTTTTTCTATCTGAGGTTCTTTATTTCTTGAGAACTGGATATTTTGTGCATGTCTTGTACACATTGCTGTAGGAAAAATTATATAGTGCAATTACATGTAGTTATAGTTTGTCTCACTTCCAAAACTTCTATTTTGTAGGAAACTGCATTCCATCTTTCACCTGTAACATCTTTAAACCGTTTACGACTGAGTTATCTCATCGCCATAGGCTTAGTACACGAATGACCCGTGTCCTGTAGGCCATGGGTTTGAGTTTGGTCATTTTTCATGGTTTGTCCAGAAATGTTCGCCTCAAACCATTTGAGTTGTTTTCCCGAAAAGTTGATTCAACTAGCAATAGAGATCTTCCATGTTGTACATGTACGTTTCTGACATCTTTGAGTTGCTTGCAATAGACTGGTTTACTAAACGTATTCAAAGTTATGGATGTTTTTTTCCTGGGGACCTAGTGATAAGTTATCTATTAACCGGTATAATAATAATGAGTGAAACTACATGTACAATACTCAGAATCCAGTTTGTATACATGACTTCTGCTATGCCAGGCAAGGCTCAGACAAGCTTTAAGTTGTCAAGAACAACCTTCATTTTAAAAGTATGCTTAAAATTATGTTCGTAAACTGGTCTATTGCAGGCAGATATCGGTTGCAAATGTAGAACTTCCCTGAACCGAAGAAATCCAAGTAAAAACCCAACATTATATCCGTTATCTGAATCTATAATCAGTATGGATGCAACTCGAGAAGCAAAATACTCTACCATGTTCTGTAATCCCCAACCTTCCTTTCAATGAGTAAAGTGGTCATTGTGCATTGCTATACATGCAGTTCATTGGCGACATACCAGGGAAAAAATTAATATCTATTTTTCGGGAGCTACTTTTCAACCTTGCCTGCATAAATTTGCCTGCAATTTGTTTTGCATTGAATTCTACCCAAATTTAAGGGGGCTCTTTTCTGATTTTCGGGGCTCTTTTGGGCATTTCAGGGGCTATTTCGCCTGAGCCCCCGTGTATTTTTTTCACTGCGACATACTGTAGCAAGCCAAGCCTTTAAAATAGATGCACTGTGCACATTTCAGATTATAAACATATCGTCTGTCCAGAGCCAGAAGAGTGTGTTAACTCTGTGTTAGAGTACATGAGTTTAAAGCCCCTCCGTCACCAAACAAACGATATGCTGTATACAGGTCAAGTTCTATAGTTGGTTGGGAGGACATTTCTGGAACAAAAATATGAGCTACAGTATGAGGAAGAGAATGATGCTTATTTTTAGCTCTAAGCATTGTGATTTTTGTTGCTGGCCCAATAATTCATTCTGTTGGCTGTGGACGTTGATTTACTCCTGGCTCAGAAGTGCTTATGACTATTTTTTTCCAGGAAGATGTGGTTAGTGAACATGTCAAATAAATTATCGTTAGGCACTGGGCACCTCATGAACTCTTGAATTTGTTTCTCTTTTAACTTTTAAAAAACTGGCCAGACCTCTAGAAACCATTCCATGTACATGTAGTTCAATCAAAAAATTAAAAATTAAAAATAAATTGTGTGGAAAGGGGGAGGGGGGAGAATAAATTGCAATACATTTGATTCCTTGAGAAACATAACATACTGTATATGGAATCGATAAGCCAAATTAACCAAATTTCAAACTTCTTCTTTAGATTAAAATATGTATTGTTATTGGCAAAAAGTAGTAAAACAAATAAAGCCTCGATGAGAAATTAATGAAATGGTAGCCAGTAGCCTGGTATAAGAAGGTGTTAAAATATTCTGCATATTCTGAAATTATTTAATGTACTTAAAAACAATTTATCTTTTAAAAGACCAATAGTATTATGTTTAATATTAAATATTATTGGAAAAAATTATTTTGTAACTCCTTCATGTATCTGCTAAATTGTAAGATTTGGAAGGCTTCATTTGCATATATAGTGTCAAATTGACAAGGTTGGAATGTACAAACATGCAATTACTTGTAAATTTATCAATATTGATACACACAAAACGCCAGGAAATGAATCAAGTGTTTACTTTTGGTGTGTGTGACTGTAATTTTACTAAATGTAAAATGCACATGCACAATAAAGTAATTATACATGTAGTTCTAAAGGAGCAACATTATTACACTTGTATGGCGGTAATCCATTTCAGATAATGGGTTTTCAATATGGTTTTGGATTGGTGATTTTTTACATGTAATGTCATTAATATTTGCCAAACTTATTAAGGACATATAATTTATACACTATATCCTTGTTAAAATATGCTTTGCTGTTGAGTCATTAGGCATTGATTACTTCAGAAAGTGAAACCTGACCAGGGTACTAGTAATTAGAAGTAATATTTATCATACTGTGCCTTCTTGTATTGCACATGTCGGCTGTCCATTCAAATTGTAATGTAAGCTTCTTCATTTTGTTTCCTTAGTTTTATTCCTCTTTCAGTCCTTAGTTTACAGGAACAATATCTGTATCAATCCTTTCGCGACAATCATTTCACATTTTATGGTTTGGCTCAATAACTTGCAGACTGAGATTCAGAGCCCTACAAAATATGCCAGAAGCATGAGTAGAAAGCAAAAATGTCTGCATACATTGCATTCATTGTTATTTTGTGATTATATTGCATTCGATGTTCAGAATTTTAAAAGGAAAATAAGCTTTAAATTCCTTAAATTGGCAGCACAATGAGATATTCAAAATCATTGTTTTTCTATCAAAATTGGACACATTCATCTTTTTCACTACATTGTCGCCCATGTATATTGTTTTCGGAGACAGTAGATTTTATTTTTAACAATGTAGCAATAAAAAAAATATATTATTGTTGCCAAGTTGAAGAATAGTAGTGATCAATTTAGGCCTAAAAGATCAATCCTGTCTCGAAAGGGTTAATAAGTATGTGTCTGGAATGATTTTTGCAGAGAAATAGTTCTGGTGTTTTGCAAGCATTGAAAAGTCGTAGCTAGAGATAAATGACAATTAATTGTCTGCTTGTATCGTCATGTAATATAGCTGAATACTGTTGATCAAGATCTACCCGTGCAGTAAGTCATTTAAGTATTTTCAATATGAACAGAGGCTCGAATACTCTTCACTGATCACATGTACAGTATGCGTGTGTCGCGATGCACAAAAGACATGAATTACACCTTTTTTTTAAAGTCGAAAGTTCATTAGGAGTGAAGATAAATACTGACTCAAGGAAACATTTTTCATGGAGATGTTTGCATATATAGTGCTAGATTATTATCCAGCATACAGGTGTACATGTAGGATAATAAATACCGGCAATACAACAATTTGCCCACGTACAAGATTGCTATTGCATTGTTCCTTGTAAAATGCCTGGTGAATGCTTGTGTTAAATCAGAAGCAAGGTGTTACAGATTCATGCTAAAATCTTTGATTGAATCAAAGGACATATTGGTATGGAAGTAGCACCACTTATTGTAGACTTCAGTTATTGACAATCTTATTTTTTCTTCATTTCCATTGCCTTAAAGATGGTCATAATTTAATATATTAAGACTGATGAAAGCAAACTGACAAATGTATTGTTAGTATGTCTAGAGAGATGTACAGTGTGTTGAGGGGGTATTTCCATTTGTAAACGGTTTCTCCACCAGCTAATCCAAGAATTCTTACATGCAAAGACGAAAGTGTTTCCATGTTTAAAAACCTGAGCATCGTTTCATAAAACCATCATAACTACAAGTTCACCAACATCCTGTTCGAATGCATGTTAAATTTAATATGCACGATTCAATGGGATGTTGGCGACCTTGCGCTTACATGTATGACGAGTGTAACTTGTGAAACACTGCCCAGGGTAGTTTATCTGGTTCCTGCTTACCAAAGAAAGTCTCTGGTACATGCATCATCAAGTTATTCTGTTTTCACACTGGCAATTTTTTTCTTAACCCCGTACTATAGGTGGGGTTAAGGGGGGTCTTAGCCCCACCTATAGTCCGGGGTTAAGCCTATTCCACTTTCTGTTCAGACTCGTATTTACCAAAGTGGGCTAGCCCCACCTATAGTACGGGGTTAACTAACCCTGCAAAATAGCAGGGCTAACCCCGCAATTGTGGTGCTAACTCCTGCTAACCCTGAAATTGCGGTGCCAGGCAAATGAAAGAGAACAGTAACAAAAAATAGTCCGGTACTACGCAATGGAGCGTATCGCAGCTGTCCAAATGCGAAGTAAGGAGCCCACTGTCCAATCTTAACATTCACGATATCCGGGGCTAACGAATTGCAGTGAGAACACCGTGAATTTTCTTATTCCGGAATAAGCGTTAGTACGGGACTAAAAACAATGTGTGAAAAGCCAAAGAAAATAGTCCGGGGTTAAGGATAGTACGGGGCTAAGCAAAGTACGGGGTTAAGCAAAACAAGTGTGAAAAGAGTATTAGTGTCCTAGAGGAAGCCCTTTGAAGTAAACAATGAAAAAAGACATTGTCATTCCATGACTAGGCACTTGCCACATAAAAGTTTGTTTTTGTGGACTTTAGCAAGAGCTACATATCATACACTCATACAGTATATCTGGGGGGTGTTTCACAAAGATCTTAAGTTGGACTTTAAAATTATGGAAAGCCGTTAGCATATATGAAAATATTTTGTAAAGGTTATTTTAAAAGGCATAAATTCATAATTCAAATCATTCATATTTTCTATTATCAAGGAGATTTCATGTTCTTGATGTAGAATTCATAAAAAGTCTAAAATACTTGAATTTTTGCTTTTGAATATACTTTATTTTAAGGCTACAAATGGCTCTCCATAATTTAAAAGTCCAACTTAGAGTTAAGTTTGACTTAGGATCTTTGTGAAACACCCCCCAGTTGGTGTAGAAATGGAACCGTGTGTACTCAAGTGTACATATGCATGGTAATGTTCAAACATGCTTAACACAAGGAATGCATTGGAGTCATAAACTTAACCAGTTTCCATTTTTACCTGTTCTATTTTAAGGTAAAGAAGTAGTGTAAGAGGTATTTCACCTTAGAAGTTTAGACATTTCTGATCATCATATATTGTACCTACCATTTCAAAGAAAGAGGTCGGTAGTCAACTTGTATTTTAAAGGAAAAACAGATCATTTCTGAAGTAAACAGCTGTGATATAGAAAGTGGCCTTAAGGTATTATATTTTGTTCTTTGTTAAAACAGTATTTTTTTTCTTCTTTAAGTTTTGATTAAATTTAGCATCCTGTATTCTCATATTTATGCTACAATTTATATGTTGAGCACATATAGCATGTATATATTGAACGATATGCTACTGTATGATGTAGCTAACCTTCAGGTGATTCCCAAATATTCTCTTTAATTTTGTTGTTAGATTTAGGTACCAGCCCCCTCTATGTAATTCATTTTTGGGATATTTGCATTATATTCCCAGGCCTCTCTGCATTTTCTCTCTCATCAACTCTACTGTTCTGCCCCCTCCCCCCCCCCCCCCCCCCCTCTCTCTCTTTCTCTTTCTCCCCCTCTCTCCCTCCCTCCCTTTCTCCCTTTCTGCTTGTCTTTTGTATTTACTATTGTAAGGACCCACAAAAGACAAAAGTGGTCTTACTATATACTGTATGTTTGTCTTTCTTTGTAAATCTATTTCTTTCATATTTTGTCCCATGATTGAGAATTTGAGATGAGTATTATTTATATACAGAAAATGTGTGGTATATATAGTGAGTATAATTAATTTTTCTTACAATACGTTCCCATATAAAGGTTTTCTTACTAAAATAACACCTAAAGTTATATACGGTATGCTTATCCGTAGCAATGTGTGCATCATTAACCGTAACTTATACAGTCCTTTAATTCTCTATTTGTTGTGATATATCTTAACAAGTTATTATCCCTGTTTCTTTATAGTCGTGTGTTCTCATTTAAACACCAAAGAAAAATGTGTGAAATGTTCAGATCACTTTATTATTTACTGTTGAATTATAGATGAAGGCACAGCCCAATTGTCTTGGGTGAGTCGACTGTAAATGTGGTGAAAATATATTATGTTACTGCAGCTAATTTCACTAGGCATACATTGTAACACACTTAATCCACAAGTTGTGTACATGTACATGACATTGACAATTATTTCAGCAAAGTGTAAATGTAAATGTGACTCTCTTTGAATGTTTTTGCCAACATTGATTATACATGAAGAATTTACATGTGAAGATTAATATACTTAATTAAGAATAACAGTAGTTTTACAAATTGTAAGTGATCACTTCATCCAAACCTGTCTACTAAGGCCACCTAAATGAACAGAAAAGTCAGCCATTTATAAAGGCAGACTATCTTTCTGCACAGGCTGTACCTGTATATATTTCAAGAGGGAGAAAATATATGGCCATAACTATAGACCGGCAGCCTTTATAGACGGAGTTTACTTACAACTTTGTTTTACCTAATTTATTTTCTGAAAAAGGAGAAAACATAAAGAGTTATCACACACTAGCGAGGATGGTAGATAAGTTTTAATCAACTGCAATTGCTTACAGAAAATAGACTTCAAATTTCACCAAAGAACATCCATAGCTAGTTTTGCTAATAGTACCATGCATGAACAAGCAAGGAATGAGTCAAAACTGCATTTTGCCCTGCGAATTTAAGCAAAAGAAAGGATAATTCTTTTTAATAGAATTCTTTGTACCTGCACTTGGTTTTCTATTTACAAGAAAATATCTTTGTTGTAGCACAAAGGATATGCGACATGAAAGTTTCATGCAAAATTTGCAAAGCTAACAAAGCTAACAAATGGTGTAGTAGATTATACTACATGTCATGTACTGTGGTGCTGTGGTATACTACTGTATTTAAAAGTCTGTTTAAAATTCTTGTTAATGCCACAAAGCTCTCATTTGTTTCTTTACAACATTTTAGTTAAAAAAGAAAGCAGTAAAGAAATGCAACAATAATTGTAGCTAATATGTATTTTTTTTCCTCCTGTCTGTCTTTATAATTCTAACGCACGACCGGAAATCACCCATTTTGATTGTACGAAAAGAGCGAAATGCTATGTTATTCTTGTTGCAAGATGTCATCATTTGTAATTTGAAACTTTGTTTTTATTATTATTATTGTAAAGGGCCTTGAGCCAGAGATATGTTGTCGGATGGGAAGCTACTTTGAAGAGTAGCTACAAGTGATTTGAGTGCAATAAAAGGTTATTATGTATAACACAATCCATTTGAATGTGACGTCTTTTATTTCTACTGACAAACACAACCTAATTATTCTGAGTATTACCGTAGCTGCTTCAAAAATGTGGAACATGGCCCCACTCTCCTTCAGAGTATTAATTAACCTGTCTTACCTCTTTCAAAAGATCCCTTAAAACTTCTTCTCTCAGTTAAAATCTGATTTACCTATTTTATGAGTACCGGGTATGTATTTTTTGTGTCTTTACAATCTGTAATTTTGTGTTAAAAGGCGCTACCATGTTCTAGATTATTATTGAATATTTGTGTACATACGGTATAAGGCTTTTCCGTGTACCTCTACACTATATGGCATATCAATTTACACACCTTTATACAGCCTCGTATTAAGGAGAGATTCTACATGTCAATGGGTAGTGATATTCAATATTAATAGTATCGTGTCTAGGAATGGGCATTATTTTCCTGGCTGTAGACGAAATTTATTTATATGATTCATAATAGCTGTCTAATTAAAAAGAAGTTTATAATGAGGACTTAGTTAGCACAGATGCTGGTAAGCATATGGGGGATTCTTCTTACAGGGACTGCTGGTATGACCTCCCCCCTCTCCCCCCCCCAAAAAAGCCTTCAATACATAATGGTAGACCCTTGTCAAAAAATTTGTGTGCTAGTGTCGACTTGTTCAATTCCCAAAAAATTCACTATAAATCATTTGAAAAGGTTTCAAACGTCATGAGAAAAATACTATTAAAAAAAGAAATGTTTTCTGGGACAAGAAGATTGTGAACATGATTATCTTTTTTATGATGTTGCATTCGGGATCCTCGTGATAATAAGCCTAATTCTATCATGAGGATCGATTCGTTAATGTGAACCTTATTCATATTTAATCAATTTAGCCCCATTAGAAGTCTGTATGTTACAATTTGGAAGGCCTCACTGGGGCACTATTCATCCCGTGCCCCCTCCACAGTACTCTGAAATACGTATTTTAGAGTTCTGTGGCCCCTCCGTGTTTCCTTCTTCTTCTTCTTTTTCTTCGTTTTTGACGACACCGTAGGAAGAATGTGCGCCTGTGTATGTTCGCCAAATTCAGCCGATTTTAACAAGCAGTAAATACGGGAATCTCACCCCAAAAATGAGCTACCAATTTGACGGTTGTTCAAAAAGTAGTGATCCCTGGAACCTCTCCCTCTCTCTCTCTCTCTCTCTCAAAAAAAAAGGGGGAAATAAAAGCCTGAATGGGTATTTATCTCGCTGAGGGTTAATGTTTTTAAGCATATCTGTATGTGTATATATTTTGATTGGTAACAACAATTAATAGGCCGACAGGTTTTTGAGGTTTAGACAAATGAACTCTTAATTCAGGATTCTGGCGTACCCGCTGCCGTTAACGACCCATTTTAATAAAGGTCTGACCTAGACGGCTATATTTCCTTTTTTTCCTCCGAGACATTTCTAACAAAACTACATATTGCCCTATCTATACAGGGCTTGTAATATAAGCTTTTGCACTTCCTTGGTTAAAAAACTAGGGAGATTGTTTATGATTGTTGCATGCCGTCACTCATGAACTCACAAACCCTGGTATACTAGTATCAGGAACAGGAAATTGATATTTAGCCCGGGTATTTACTATTTAGCGCTTCTCATCGCATATTGGTAGAAAACATTGTCACCGAAGGCCTCTATCATATCATCCTAGACGTTTTTAATCTACCTCGTGATCCTGCCTATTTAAAAGTATTTTGTGTTATTCGTAAATACAGATCACTATAATCATGCACAGATTATAGTGTTCTATTATTAAAATATTTAGATTTGCAGAAAGAACAAGTGAAAAGGAGTATCATTATTATTATAATTAAGGCAAATATATCCCAGACTCCAGTGGCGGATCCAGGGGGAGGGGGGCCGTTAATTTTACCTTTTTGTGGAGATGGGCCCCCTCCCCTGGCGCTCAAGGGGGGGGGGGTGCAATTTTTTAAATTTTCGAGGGCCCCCCTAAAAAAAAAAAATAGTGCTCACTACCCCCTCCCCCCCCCCCCCCACCGAGAAACTTTTAAAAATAAAAAGGCATGGTAGGAGATCAAACATTTTCGAGACGAAATTATGTTTTCGATTATCTTTTTCCCCTGGGGTAGGGCTGAATCCTGGTTTCACGACCAAATGGGGGACTCAGCAAGGGGATCGAGGGCGGGAAACGATACTAAGGCAAAAATATAACGTTCTTTCACCCGTGCCAGCCCCCCCCCCCCCCCCACTCAGTGTTATTTAGGGTACGCGTATGCATGTTCTCCCCCTTTGAAACCCCCCCCCCCCTGTTACACCCTCAAATGTAATAACTCCCACAAATGTAATAACGCCCACAAATGTAATAACACTTTACCCACAAATGTAACAACACCCACAAATGTAATAACACTTTACCACAAATGTAATAATTTCACCCACAAATGTAATAACCACTTTACCTACAAATGTAATAATTTTTAATCACCCACAAATGTAATAATGACTTTACCCACAAATGTAATAAATTTGAAGTGATATTTTGAATCACCCACAAATGTAATAATGACTTTACCCACAAATGTAATAAATTTGAAGGGATATTTTGTCGAATTTAAAACTAAAACCCTGTAATAAAGCTGGGTATAGCGCGCAGTCTTTGCTCCAGACCCGGTTATTTAAAAAAAAAAAAGTCTTCAAAACTAAGACCCCACCATCTTCCAAACTAAGACCCGGTAATAAAGCATGGGTTTAGAGCGTAGTTTTTCTTCCAGACCCGGTTATTTCAAAACTTTTTAAAAATCTTCAAAACTAAGACCCCATCATCTTATTCCTGTGGAAGAACATATATAAGTATTGAGCGTAGTCTTTCCTCCAGACCCAGTTTTTCAAAAGTTAAAAAACAAACAAAAAACAAAACAAAAAAACCTTTTAAACTAAGACCCCTCTATCTTTCAAATTAAGACCCGGTAATAAAGCATGGGATTAGAACGTAGTCTTTACTTCAGACTCGGTTATTTTAAAACAAAAATCTTCAAACTAAGACCTCACCATCTCATTCCTGTGGAATAACATGGGTATAGAGCGTAGTCTTTCTTCCAGACCCGGTTATTTCAAATGAAATAGAAATTTAAACAAATATTCGAAACTAAGACCCACCATCTTATTCCTCTTTTTTTTCATTTAAAAATAAATTACATTATTACATAATTATGTGGATACAACACGTCACAAATAAATGATTGGTCGCGGTCACACGAACTGACGAATCAGTCAAAATGGTCCATATTATATAACACGCAGAGGAGGGACCGATTCGATGGTTCGTTGACCGTTGATCGGAGAGACAAAAATCATATAAATAAATACAGTACGGACTACGTCCAACTTTCTATCTCTCCCGCCCCCCCCCCCCCTTTTTTTCTCTTTCTCTCTCTCTTTCCCTCTCCCTGTCTGTCTCTCTGTCTATCTGGCAATGTCGTTTCCATCTTCAGCTTTTTTTTATAATGTTTTCTATTCCTCCATTTGCTTCTTCGCCGGCAGCATATCTTCCTTGAGATTAATTATTATAACATAATTATCCCTGATGATTTACACATTATACCTTATATTTATTATGTACTATGACCCTGTTTTTTTTCTTTTTTGGGGGGATGATAATCGGTTAACAAGCAAATAACAACGCATACTTTCATATAACAAATCATAAATAGCTGTATAACGAGATCGCGCGAAACATATTTGCATGTTTTGGATGAACGATTGCAGAACCCATATCTATATACTCTCTCAATCAATGTGAGTAAATTGCAGAGGTTATGGTTTTATAGTATTAAATGCAATGATGGATACATAGATTTTGTAAGATAGAAAGTATTTTATTCCAAATGAATGAAGAGGTTGTTTCATTAATATACAGACGGTCAACAGAACCAAAATAATTATTACGTATAAAAAAAGGTGGAGTAACTCACATGTCTTTTACAAGCAAACAAGGTTATAATTTGGGCAATATTGAACCTGATAACATCAACTGAACTTGATATAAAACGCAAACAACCTAACACGTGACAATTCTTCTAAGCTAGGAAAAACAAGAGAACAAGATGCCGAAATACTAAATGTACCTGGCTTTCTGTAACTTAGTATTCGTCCATATAAAACTACTTAACACGTACAACTCCAAAAGTTTTTCAGTAATACTTTTCAGATGCTTTAAGAGTAGACGGAGTTGAAATGAAGTATGACTGATCAAAAGGAAATAATTATTTTAATTATACAATGAGATAAAGAATATTAACAACCTTTACCTGATCTGGTATGTTTGGTACATTAAGTTTTTTTTCCTGGGATCTAATCGTTCTTTTTTTTACACGCTGCAAAGCCTTGTAAGCCTTTCTTCGAACAGCTTGTACATTCTTTTCCCAACCATGGATAGTATAGTTTGTTTTTTGACGGGAGATATAACTTTGTTCTGGTTTCCTACTAAAGAAAATCTCGAAAGGAGATTTCCATCCAAGGACCTTTTTCGGGTCCTCGTTTAGGAGTTTTGTATAAGAGGGAAGCTCTTTAACCCAGTTGATACCCTTTTGTTTGTTTACAATAGAATATTTACATGATTAAGAAATCGTCGACGGTCAACGAACCATCGAATCGGTCCCTCCTCTGTGTGTTATATATATGGACCATTTTGACTGATTCGTCAGTTCGTGTGACCGCCGACCAATCATTTATTTGTGACGTGTTGTATCCACATATGTAATAATGTAATTTATTTTTTAAATGAAAAAAAAGAGGAATAAGATGATGGGCTTAGTTTCGAAGATTTGTTTAAATTTCTATTTCCTTTGAAATAACCGGGTCTGGAGGAAAGACTACGCTCTATACCCATGTTATTCCACAGGAATGAGATGGTGAGGTCTTAGTTTGAAGATTTTTTTTATTTTAAATAACCGAGTCTGAAGTAAAGACTACGTTCTAATCCCATGCTTTATTACCGGGTCTTAATTTGGAAGATAGAGGGTCTTAGTTTAAAAGGTTTTTTTGTTGTTTTGTTTTGTTTTGTTTTTTGTTTGTTTTTTTAACTTTTGAAAAACCGGGTCTGGAGGAAAGACTACGCTCAATATGTTCTTCCACAGGAATAAGATGATGGGGTCTTAGTTTTGAAGATTTTTAAAAAGTTTTGAAATAACCGGGTCTGGAAGAAAAACTACGCTCTAAACCCATGCTTTATTACCGGGTCTTAGTTTGGAAGATGGTGTGGTCTTAGTTTTGAAGATTTTTTAGTTTTTTTGAAATAACCGGGTCTGGAGCAAAGACTGCGCGCTATACCCATGCTTTATTACAGGGTTTTAGTTTTAAATTCGACAAAATATCCCTTCAAATTTATTACATTTGTGGGTAAAGTCATTATTACATTTGTGGGTGATTCAAAATATCACTTCAAATTTATTACATTGTGGGTAAAGTCATTATTACATTTATGGGTGAAATTATTACATTTGTGGGTAAAGTGTTATTACATTTGTGGGTGTTGTTACATTTGTGGGTAAAGTGTTATTACATTTGTGGGCGTTATTACATTTGTGGGAGTTATTACATTTGAGGGTGTAACACCCCCCCCCCCCCCAAAAAAAAAAAAAAAAAAAAAAAGTCCGTGTGTAAGTCAAATTTATCAATATGGCCGACTTTTTGTGTTTTTACAAGCTAGACTTTGTAGCGCGCGTGAACATTACCCCTTTTTTATTTTGGGAACATGAATGCAGAGTGTGTGGGGGGGGGGGGGCGTGCCAGTTACCGATCCTTATTATACATAGAGATATAGATCTATACTACTAATTAAGTATATATCTCTATGTTATTATATCCGAATATCCGGTAGTCAAACATCTTTATTATAGTGACGAATCATTAAAGAATTACTATACAGGCAATGCATAACTGCACATTACTTTTCATTTTGGAAAAGTTAGTTGATAATTTCAGCCTAAGCGACATGTGTACGAAATTGTAATTACGCAATATATTACAGGAGATTCAGCTGTGTCGCCAATCTAGGAATTTCCTTGCTGATAAACGTGATATAAATTTATTAAATCGGTAGATTTTACTTGATCTTTGCATTCTTAACTGTTAAGATGAATAGGGATGTGGAATCAGTGAGGAAAATAGGGGATATTCTGAACGATCAAAACCAACAACTCGCCGAAAGATTCCGTGCACTTTTCACGTTGCGTAACTTGGGAGGAGAGAATGCGATTTCTTGCATTGGAAAGTCTTTTTCTGATCCGTCTGCATTACTGAAACACGAAAGTGCCTACTGTCTCGGACAAATGCAAGATGAAAGAGCGATTCCTTTGCTGATAAGTGTACTAGAAGATGATACGCAGGAGACAATTGTCAGACATGAAGCCGGTGAGTGGAATTGAATGGAATGGTAGCCCTGCGCCCCCCCCCCCCCCCGACAACAGCCGACCAGTCCAGGGCCGGGCCAGGGGCTAGAGCCCATCAAGGCTTCAATCACAGCCCTCCTGTTCTGGCTTTCAGTTGCGGGTGTGGATGTGGGCTACGGCAGCGCTGCGCTGCACTAATCAGTGACATTGTGTGTACAGCATTTGGGGTAGAATGGAGGATTATTATTTTTTCAGATAATTTGGGATTGGGAAAAACAATAGAGTCTAGTCTACGTACCCTTTTCTTTTGCCGTTTTGGCCTTGCTTACTACTAAGTGCCTTACATCTGTACATAGTTACGTACCTTGTCCTTCAACTCCTTGGCTTAACATTTACTCAACAGAACTTGTCTAGCAAAGTTTGGTACTAGATCTGGATCTAAGACTCGACTTGAGCTATGTTTGTAAATGGCACAAAATATGTGAAAATACACTTAAGACGTTAAAAGCAATAATTGTTTGAGGATAATTTCATTGACCCTATGCCATGGCTATGGACAGTGGGTCCGTTGGTGAAGTTAGGAGTTAGGATATTTGTTAAATCATTCTGAAAGTGAGGAGAATAATTTTCTTGCGCTTTTCTCTTTCACACCCAAAGGGTCGCCTTGCTGATCTTGGTATTTCTTTAAAGTAGATATTCATTGATTTTAAAATCTAACTTTATTTTCATTATTGCAAAGTTGAAACTTTGATTCGACAAGGTTATCAAAATTCAATGCTTGAAAGCATTCGAAGTAATGATTGTCATAAATTACAAAACGCTTAAATACAGCCCCGGCATAGCACCTGAAGAGCTCTCCGAACGCTGCTGAGATGTGTGAGATCACAGTATGGACATGATTTGCACAAACAGACAATGTCCCATGACATCTCACACATTTTCAGTGCCTGTGTTTTCATCTTCTCTTGAGTTCTTTCTCTTACTTCACTACTCTCAGGCTAAATGTATAATATATTGGCTCACTCTAAACCCCGCACATGTTTTTATTTTGATTCAGCGATACAAAAATAAAGGAATCTGTCGCTTGTAAACAAAATAAGACGCCATTGTATATGCAGCTGCACACACCCCGGTATGTTCGGCGTTTCAAGAGGGAACAAATGCCGTCCTTAATATCATTCCGGGGGGTTTTCAATTTGAAAGTCTGGTTTCTTTGATTGTTAATTAACCCTTATCCTGTGTATTTACAAGCAAAATATTTTAGTTATCACTCAATCGGGTCATATCCCCTTTTGAATGGTTTGACATGCCATTACATGTATATACACTGAACTCATTATAAATTGACAAATAATAGCTTTGCACTTATGTTCATTCTTTATGGGATGTCGTCTGCTTGGGCAGTATTGGTCCATATAGTGACGTCATTAAACATCATTATTTTTTCCGGCTAATCTCTCGTATATATCCCAGCTGCTACGGAGGTGGTTGTATTTGTATTTTTATAAATCACCCGATATGTAGTTGACCTAAAACTTGTACGATGGCCATCTGTTAGCTTACCAGTTTCTAGTGATACATTAGTTGACATATTTGTGATTTTCTTTGAATTTCACCTTTAACACGACTAACTATGGATCTGCCAAGGGGGGAGGGGGGTGGCCCGGCCCCCCCCACTCCGGGGTCGGAATGACCGCATGCGTGTTACCAAAATGTCCGGTAAAGGGGTACTTTTCGTGCGACAAAGTCCGGCCCGAGAATTGTAAAAAAAGGGGTGTATTTGACTTTTCACCTGGAGATTTCTTTAAATAGGGGGTGTTTTTCTTTTTTTCTCTCATCTCTTTGGATTCCTGAGAAATTATTCCAAATTTAGGGGGGTACATTCAGCATTTTTCCGTATTAAGGGGGGTCTCCAAGGCAGGAAAAGCCCGCTAAAAGCCCGAGAAAGGGGGGTTCGGAAATGTTGGAAGTCCTCAGATAGGGGGTGTTTTCAAAAAGAGGGAACGAGCATACGCGTTCCCTAAATAACACTGAGTGGGGGGGGGGGGGGGTGGTCATCATTTTATTCAATGCTGTAGAGTTCAGACTGATTAATATTCAAGTTTTCATGTCACACTAACAGTATAAACATTATGGCACTTTAATGAACAGGATGTTATTTATATTTATCTTTCTTGTTTTGTGATTTTTCTGTCTACAGGAGAGGCTCTTGGTGCAATTGGACTACCCAGTTCTATTGAGGTTCTGAAGAAGTATGAACATCATCCTGTCCAAGAGGTAAGAACAGATATGCTAGGCGTGAGGAAGGTGCATGACCTTATGCTTTGTTAGCTCCAGCAAAGCATAGAGTTAGAGTCAATGCTAATGCGTATTGACCTCTAGCGCTGTACTACGTGCTGAGAGGCAGGTATTGCACATAATACACACATTGCACACAATTTCACACTAATGCACACAATGAATACGAAGTAGCTGATCAGCAAGATTGAAAGTAGACTCACGATTTTAATTTTTCAAATTATTCTTTCTAGCATTGGTATGTTAAAAAGATTGTATTTTACTGCTATTTAGGTGTCCTCAATTGTCACTAAAGCACCTATTTAGAGTGAACTTGGTTGAGTTTTTTACAGTGGTGTTTGAAATGGTGAGAATCAATAGAGGTCGTCTAAACAGTTTTGAATACACAAAAAGTATACTAATGCTGCTACATGTATGTGTGTCCTTTTCCAAATTTTGCAGAATTAGTCCATGATCAGCATTACTCTTCCCCAAATCCTTCGCTTTTGTCACCAGTTATCCACTGTCAGAACTCAACTGAAGACATACCTATTTCAGATTGCTTACAATTAGTCAAGTACTCTTTTGTCTTTCCCAGTTAGAATCATGAACAGACATTTTTGGTAGTTTTTCAATATCATCAGCGCCTTTGATGAAATGGATTGGACTCTGTTTTGGGTCTCATATCTGATTTGTTCAGTAAAAGTCTAGCAGACACAACAACGAGAGGGCATAGGTTCAAGCTTGCAAAGCTGAGGTGTAGGAAAAATGTAAGGAAGGACCCATTTAGTCACAGAGGGATTGATGACTGGAACTCTCTGCCTGAAGAGGTAGTTGAGGTTCCCACTATAGACGCCTTCAAACCCAGGCTTGATATTTGCTGGAAGGAACAGCGCTTTGTCTCTCAATACTCATATTAATTTCTTTACATCAGTCAAGATGCTACCTCTTGCCCCCTTGCCACCTTGACTTATATTATGAGAAGTATTAAACTAGAGTACAAAAATATAGACCAAAACTGGGTGGTGTTTCACTAAGCCCTAAAATCAATCTAAAAATCGATTTTATCAATTTTAAAGGCTTAACATTTTGGAAGCTCGACTACTGCCTCGGCATTATTCCAGTATTTGTGGTAAAGGTAAAACCAAATGGTATTGTGGATGCGATATCACAGTAGTGGGTATGGTAGTGTTAACCAATTTTGTGCAAATGGGTTTTGGATTTTTAGAATATGTTCTCTTCTGCATATATATGTAAGATTAATATCTTGATTACTTTGTAAAGGAATGAGAGCTCAAAGGGAGTTACTAGCTCTGGGGAGTGTTCACAAAGACTAAGATTGACTTTAAGTTGGACTTAACTATGGCAGGCCATTCATGCCTCTCAATTATGATCTTTAGATCATATTTTTAACTTCAATAATGTACTATCAAAAATGTTAAATTCTGTAGATTTTTAACCATGAATTGTACGTCCCTTGATAAACCAATTCAAGGAATGGTTAGAGGAACTAGTGGCATGTATGGCCTGTCATAGTTAAGTGATTAAGTCCAACTTAAAGTTGCTCTTAGTCTTTGTGAAACACCCCCCTGGTGCGTAGCCTGCAATGACCAATGTAAAGAGAGGATGTAGTATGACAGTGTAGGATTGTGTTTTCCTGACACCCTTCACAGCACAATGTTTATAATGTGAAATTTCACAATCTTTTCCCTTTTTTTGTTAATGCCAGAGCTTTTTAAAGCTCCACTGCACTATAGCTACTTGCGCCCTCTATATAGCAACAATGCCTAATCGGTGCCTGTTGGTTCCCCATGACCCCCTTTTTCTTACTGTAATTGAGAGCTGATTTGATGAGATAACCACCTGTCAGTGACCTTTCAGGGAGGTCTAATCCCCCCTGGCCAAACTAGTGCAGACAGGCTTAAAAGGGGAAATCCACCCTGATAAGTTGGTTTTAATAGAAAGAAAAAATAGAGTGGAACAGGTCAATGAAAGTTTAAGCAATTCCGATTACAACATAAGAAAGTTATGAATTTTTGAAGTTGCAATCAAACAAACACAAATTGGCAACACTGTGATGTATCTTGCAAGGTTCTCTCTCAAATAAATGTCTTTACAATCTCTTAAAGATAAAGTTGAGTTCTGGTCATCATGGTCATGCGATTGCATTGTGAAAGAAACGGTGTGGAATTGATCAGAAAACGTTGATAATCTAGCATATAAGTATTAGTCTGTACTGCAAGGTTTTGGAATCATCAAAATGATAACAAACTTGGCCCAGTCTAGGTAAAGTTACAAGCTCTGTATATACATGTACCGGTATGTATATGGGACTACAGGAATATGCGCCATAAAAATCTGTTCCGTTTTTTATGCTGTTACCTACCATATTTAGAATATTAAGGCATTTGAAGAGCTATGCTTTTCAGGGAACATCTGTTATCTGATAAGCTTCCACATTTGCATAATAACAATGATAACGCTCACAAATTACTTTTTACCTCTTCCCAGAACTCAAGCTTCTCTTTAAATTTTGTATGATTTTTATATTATTCTTGTTTACATTTTGTGTTTACATTTTGTGTTTGTCGTAGATATCCGAAACCTGTCAGCTTGCGCTCCAGCGACTAGAGTGGTTGGCAAGTCAGCAGAAGGCAGAGGAAGCATCGCGTCTGAGACCAAACCCGTTCAACTCTGTAGACCCTGCACCGCCTGCAGTAGAGACCAGTGTGGCTGAACTGAGACTGATCCTCCTGGACCAAGGGCTACCTCTGTTTGGAAGATACAGGGCCATGTTTGCCTTGAGGAACCTCAACACAGAGGAGTCTGTGCTTGCCCTAGCCGAAGGTAAGTGGTGCAGTCTTTTTCTTGTTGTTCTTTTACTTGTTTTTCCTGTTCTTCTTGTTCTTGTTCTTGTTCTTGTTCTTGTTCTTCTTGTTCTTCTTGTTCTTCTTCTTCTTGTTCTGCTTGTTCTTCTTCTTCTTTCTTCTTGGCCTTCTTCTTCTCCTTCTTCTTCTCCTTCTTCTTCTCGTTCTTCTTCTCCTTCTTCTTCTCCTTCTACTTCTTCTTTGGCCTTCTTCTTCTTCTTTGGCCTTCTTCTTCTTCTTCTTCTTCTTCTTCTTCCTCTTCTTCTTCCTCTTCCTCTTCCTCCCCCTCCCCCTCTTCCTCCCCCTCCCCTCCCCCTCTTCCTCCCCCTCTTCCTCCCCTTCCCCCTTCCCCCTCCCCCTCCCCCTCCCCCTCCCCCTCAACCTCACCCTCTCTCTCCCCCTCACCCCCCTTATTCATTGTTACCATCTAGGCAGTCTAAACAATGTAAAGATAATTTCAGTTTGAAGGCCACAAAATGAGAAGAGGAGAGTCAGAAAAGAAAAGGATATCAACTGGAAATATTGATAGAGAATCAGACACAGACAGCATATCAATTATAATGCATTACAAATCACTAGGGATTAAAGTATATAGATGGAGTGCCAACAGACAGGGCACTTAACAAGCATTGTTCTTTAGAGAGGCGCGATAGCTCAGTCGGTAGAGCAGTGGTCTCGTAACCCGGTGACCTGGGTTCGAAACCAAGTTGATGCGCTAGTTCCCTTTGGTAAGGCATTAATCCTCATTACCAGGTCTCTCAGAGAGGACCTAAAGCCGTCGGCCGTCTGGTTGCTGAATAAGAAGCATTTATGCTTTCTTAGCAGTCAGGTAAAATAACCACTACTACACTGCTACTATCAATGTGTAGATATAGACCAATGCAGTCCCTTTTTTCATCTTCATATTTCAACAGACAGGGTACTTCACAAGCATTGTCATCAATGTGTAGATATAGGCCATTGAAATCCCTTTTTTCTTCTTCATATTTCAGGACTTAAGTGCACGGACAGCGCCCTCTTCCGTCACGAGATTGCCTACGTCCTAGGACAGATGCAGCATGAGGCCAGCATCCCTCAACTCCAGGAGCAACTAGCCAAGGTATCCGAAGACCCCATGGTCAGGCACGAGTGTGCCGAAGCCCTCGGCTCCATCGCTGCCGAGAAGTGCTTGGAGACGCTCCAAGGCTACGTGAAGGACGAAGCAAGGGTAGTGAGAGAGAGCTGTATCATTGCCCTGGACATGTGCGAGCATGAGAACAGTGATGATTTCCAGTATGCCAACGCTCTAGGAAAGATGCAAGGTGATGTTAAGGAAGGACTTGTGAAGTCATGATGATTTCAAATTAGGACCAATCATGAACATGGGCAGCTTCTCATTATTCCATTTTTAGTGCTCAACTTCTATACATCATGCAGTAGAATCTTTTTATAAAAGTTATACTACAGCAATGTTTCACCATATATGTTATTTTATTTACAGTGCAGAAGAGGTTTTGTAAAAGTAGAACTCTGTTCCAATTCTTAAAATAAGATGAATTTTAAAACGTTCTTTTATTATGTAAAAAACTAAATAAAAAATGATTTGTTCTTTGATTTTTTTTTGCCAGTCACATCCGGCAAAGTCTCCATATGGAAAATATGGGAATAGTTCAACTTTTAACCCAAGTCTTGAAAATATCAATATTACTTGTAGGAGAATTTTGTTTCAAACATATACATCTCACATTGGTAGTCATGTTTCATGAATTTGGTAAAACAAAGATCTTGTTTTGGTTTATATTAAAATCTTAGGAGGGATGGAGGTCCTGGGAAACATTACAGTATAGGTACATGTATAGCTGATTGTAATATTAAGAATGAGGAGCAGTGATTCAAAAATTCATTCCAGTTGCCAAACTGAAACTTCTGTATTTTCCCTGTAATGATGCATGTTGTTCTTGAAGAGTATTTATCTTCTGCAATTTCTTACGAATGCTAAAGGATAATAGTATTCTTGGACTAACCCAAAGCAATGGTGAATGGTTTAGGGAAACAAATTCTTGCCCCTCTTATTTTATTTACTAATGTTAACTGATTACTGACGTGATGCCTTCAAATGAACTTGGATTTTACTTACCGGTATATCATGAAAAGCCATAGCTGAAGATGGGGGTTAATTTGAAAATTTCACATACTTTTAGATTGAATAGTGAGTATATTAAGTACATGTACAATGCATTTGATATTTATTAATTACACATCTATTTGGAAATAAATCATACTCTGAGAGTCAGTGAATTTTCTAAGTGAAATCTCCTGAAATCCAAGTAAAAGAATTGCAGTGTATGGTGGGGTTGAATAAACAAATTATAGCAGAGTTTCTCACCCTAATATACCTAAGTAAGAAAAGATAAAACATTTAATTAAAGTTATGATTTTAAAGGTGCTATGTCCCTTTTGCAGCCAACCTCAAATTCTGTAGAACTTTGCTGGAATTATGAATATGTCATGTATGTCCTATCTGTGAAATTTAAGCGTTAGCAGTGTCCTAATATTCAAATTATGCAAGGAAACCTCTTTATTTGCTAGACTTCACTGTCAGACACTATTGAGTGACTGACTGGCTTTTTTTCTTCTTTGGTAACAACATCCATAAAATGAGCTGTAAAGGGTACATAAGCATTTGTCTATATCAATAACCCACTTCTTGTGATGGCCAAAATTAAAGTGATTGAATCTTTTCGCAGCATAAAACGTATGACCATTCAGTACAATGGTCTGAAAATCAAGACTATTACTTATTGGCTCTATAGAACCTAAGTCGATTTGACGACTAATAGTCGTTATTTTCCCACTTAAAGATTTCCCACTTGAAGACATTTTCAAGCTCCACCTTTTTTAGGGAAGTTCTAAATTAGTATTATCTTTCAAATGCCATTTGAATTTAACCTTTTCATTTTTTGGGGGCCTGCAAATGGGACATAGTACCTTTAAGCAAAGTTTTAAGCCTACTTTGCTTTTAGTTTTGCAAATCAAGTAATGTCTCCTTTTTTATAACATGATAATAACAATGATTTTGTTTACCCAGGGAAGCCTCATCAGTATCAATGCTGTTCTTCCCGAGTTCCCTACAATTATTATTAGCGTGTCCCACCATTTGCCAGGTATGCATGTTTACCTGAGTGAAGAGAGGCAAAAGAGGATAAATGCATTGACAAAGGATGTTAGTGTCGGCCTGGGATTCCAACCCTAAACCCTAGGATTGAGTGTCAAGTGAATGAACCAATGAACCATTATACCATGCTATCATGAAGTGTATAATAAAGGATTATTCCTACTCAAACTCATAGTTTTTTATACTTGTACATGTAGTTTTTTTGTTGGTCAGCTCAAATGGTAACGACAGACCATATGATTGTAAACATGGTAGCATATTGTGTGTTTAGCCCCAGAAGGTTGTCAACTCTGTGTTAAAGCCCTTCTGATTCCAAACACATAAAAGAGAAGATACAGTTCTGATCGTGCAGTAGCATTATGAAAGAAACCTTTTATGTATTGGGAATTGTTATGCCTCCGTTACGAAGTAGCCGGAGGCATTATGTTTTCGGGTTGTCCGTCCGTCCGTACGTCCCGTTCTCGTGATCCTGCCAAACTTTGGTCATGTATGTATCTTGCAGAGCCGATGAACTGATTAGATTTTGGGGTCACGAGGTCAAAGGTCACAGGGCTCATTATGTATGCAAAAACAGCTCGTGATCGCGTTATCTGAAGAACCGATTGATGGATTCCTGCCAAACTTAGGTCATGTATGTATCTTGCAGAGACGATGAACTGATTAGATTTTGGGGTCACGAGGTCAAAGGTCAAAGGTCACAGGGCTCATTATGTATGCTGAAACAGCTCGTGATCGCGTTATCTCAAGAACCGATTGATGGATTCCTGCCAAACTTAGGTCATGTATGTTATTTGCAGAGCCGATGAACTGAGTAGATTCTTGGGTCATGAGGTCAAAGGTCATGGGCTCATTATGTATGCAAAAATAGCTTGTGAACGCATTCTCATTAGAACTGACAGATGGATTACTATTTAACTCGGGACATCTTGCAGAGCCAATGAAGTTGAACTGAGTAGATGTTAGGGTCATGTGGTCAAAGATCAAAGGGTCATATATGTATATGAGAAATTGCTTGTAATCACGATATTCTGAGAACCTGTTAATGGATTACAATTGAACTTGAATTTGAACAATTTCTTCTGTTTTGGTTTGTAAAATTGCTCTATGACGGAGGCATCATTTCGACGAAGTTCCATCTAGTTAATAATGTTATTATGATGAAATGATTCTACATTGTTGAAATGATCAACTCAAGCAAGTCACAGCAAGACAAGAAAATAAAAAAACAGTAAAATCAAGGAAAATAAACAAAGTTTTACTCATACTTGGTGCTGTAATTTATCTCCCATTCACCAACCCAACTCAGCCGCGCATGCGCAACATTGACATATTTTTTAAATATGAATCTACATATGATTTGTAACAAAAAATATTGTGAATTTGTGTATCATCCAAATCAGAATGAATTTAATACCATCTTCTTTAAAGTTACAGAATGAATACTACTGCACACAGATGAAGGACCAAACATACATTATAGTTTCAAATCGGTTAAAAATTGTTAATCCTTACTAATCGTATTTGGAACATGAAGGGATTTCAAAAGGCAATCCTTATGATTTGTTTGTGTGATATTGATTATGCAATACTCTTCCACATAACAATATAATAAATAAGAAAGCTCATGAAATATTTGTTCACCTCTCCCAGAACTAAGGATATGAGGAGAGAGAGAGAGAGGGAGGGGAGGGAGGGGGAGAAGGGGGGGGGTATATAAAATAGAATGAGTTTAGAAGATTATTGTAATGGAGATGAATGAAGAGAAGTCAATGATACTGAACCAGAGTTTTTAATATTAAGTCACAAATGCTGATACAAGGTACTTTTTTAAGCTAAGTATAGAATATAAGATATTAGAAAAATAACATCAAATATAGAGGATACAGTCTAGAAAACACTAATTTTGAGCAGGAGTTCCAGCTGATATTTAGCATAGTCTACACCGCGGTAGTAAAATTTGCCTTCAACCAATCAAGATCTCAGTTTGCATATTACGTCACAATTCTTTTTTTTACACTTTTGGCCAATTGGGAGTAAGCAAACCTCACATCATAATGTCTGGACAAGCAATTTCTCGAATCTTTCTTCTTGCTTATTCACCTCCCACCCTCTACCCCCACCCCCCTCTCTCTCTCTCTCTTTTTCTCTCTCTCTCTCTCTCTCTCTCTCTCTCTTTTCTCTCTCTCTCTCTCTCTCTCTCTCTCTCTCTCTCTCTCTCTTACTCCTCTGTCTCCCTTTTGTTTTCAGGCTCGGTCATGTTTCCTTGTGATCCTAACGTTTTCAGAGCTCGACCGACCAAATCTGGGACAAATAGATTTTGACATGCCATTTTCAAAACAATGTTGCTCAGTGAAGTGTGTGGGGATTCATTTTATCAAAGTTTCAAGACAATTGAATATTACTTCTGCTCTTTGAAAAGCAAGGAATTACTTTTATACAGCTCATAGTTTCCTTCCAACAATTGTTTATTTCCGGGTTTCATTTTTCTGGGATTTCCTGTATATTTTGAAGGGTGTACAATCTAAAACAAATGATATCAGCATGCTGTTTTGGGGCTAATTTCTTATCAGTATGAAAACGAATCATTGATTAAAGAATAAATTAAATGATGGTGAGATCGATTACATATGGAATAATAGATGGACACGATGAATTGATGGATAGATACATTGATGAGAGCGTAGGGGGCGGCATTACAGCAGATCAGAGGACAGATATCAACCACAATATTCAGCGATCTCTAAAAATGCAGAAGCTTATCTTCATAGTGTAATTGTGTCATCTCGAAATTCTCTGTATATAGTCTCAAATCTCGATTTGATTGCCACGAATGGCAGAATACAAGATTTCGTCCCAGCTCGTCAAATCTGTTTTCTCGGACATAAAGATCTGACGAGATCTTAGGGATAGCATAGGCAAATTTTGACTCTTTTTTTATTTTTTTTTACTCTGATCGTGCATGATAGTGAGTTTTAGTATGTTCTTTGTTTTTTGTTCTGTTCTTTTGTTCTCGTTTTCCTGTATGTGTGTTTTTAGGGGTAGGCTTTTATATAAGGAATCCCTCCTTTCTGTCTATCCCAAATGCTCTTATAAATTGCCATTGTATTGTATTTGTTATCACTTTCTTGTTTGTTTTTATAACTCCGTTCTGTATTTGTATGTTTTAAATGTTTTTATGAAGAGTGTTAAATAAACTTTGAATTGAATTTGAATTGAATGAGAGAAGACAACGAGATTATAGGGTCTGGTAACATAGCAAGTTACAATTAATCGTATATCCTTCAAATTAATCGTATCTTCTTCAATCAATCGTAGCTTTATAACAAAGAGTAATTTGCGATTATTACAGATAGAAAGGCCTACAATTGGAGAATTTTGCGATTGATTAAAGTCAATTTAATGTTACAGGCCCCTGATCTCAACTCCCAGTTCATCTTCTCGAAGAAGTCGGCTGGCCAAAGTCATTCATCGTTTCCAAGGTTTATTTTCATCCAAATCAAAATGACCTCCGGGTATGACCTTGATGGGATTTAAGATGACGTCGTGCACTTCATCCTGTCCTGGATATTTCTTTCATCTCGCGCCCCGGAAGTAAACTCGACAAGATATTTATATTCATATTTCGTCGTGTCTATGCGTTTTTGAGCTCCCGCAAAATATATATGAATGAGGGCTATTATGCATAGCTTTTTATTTTTCAAATATGTGTTCTTTACATTCTCATTGGCTTTGCGATCAGTACTTGGTGGTTACTTGTGAATATAATACAATCGCAACTACTTTTATAAAATCAACCTTACTTTTTTCAATGGCCTTATTATATACGTCATCTTTTGAATTGTGCGAACATTACAATTAGGATATAATATCACACAATCCGAACATGATTTCTTTGGGGCATACATTATTGAAATTGGCTCGAGTTGATTTTTCGAAAGTACTTGAGATCGTGTTATATATCTAAGCTTAGTTAGTTGCCAACTATACATCTGGTTGATAAAAGCCCTATCGAATACGTTTACAAATTAAAAAAAACACGCGATTCGATCTAGCCCGACTCCAAATTAGGCCAAATAACAAAAATAACGTGTTTCTCGTCCTGACTTTAAAAAAAAGGAGGAGGCAGGGAATTGCTACTATTTTGCAATTTTAAGCTATTTTTATCCAAGATTGATGGCCATGCTAAATATAGCTGGCCAAGCCTATTTATTCACATATATTGTGCTATGTGAGTATACTGATGCAATGTATGGCAAATGAAATGATTTGTATCACTTTAGAAGGTATTTAAACAAAAGGTTTATCACAGGCTTTTTGTTTAATTCATTTTTGGGTTTTTTTATTTTTATTTATTTATTTTTTTTTTTTTTTTTTTTGGGGGGGGGGGCTTTTTTATTTAAAAAAATTTAAAGGGGGAGGCGGCGGCCAAAAAGGAGGCGGGCGGGGACGAGAAACACTTCATTTTTGTTATTTGGCCTTAATGTTCAGTGTGTTTTCGGTCTGGAGTCGGTCTCGGTGGTATGACAGGGATATTAACAACGAACGGTCCTTTTTGGATAGAATGCTCCCGTCTATCAGTCGGGCCCTCAACTTCATAATCATCATCCGCCTCAAAACTATTTATGACCGGTCCTGTCTGTATTGGTAGACTACATAATGATGGTTTCTGTTGAAATGTCTGTCCTGTCTGAAAGGACTTGCCTTGCATTGGCATTGAAGTGAAGCGAGGCATATACCGTGCGAACAAAAGAATGAGGCCTCGCCCCCGTCCTGCAATTTAACAATAGGTATATTTTTTGTAGAGCCTTCACGTCACAACTCCATTATGTTCAATGGGAGGTATTTTTATGTACACTCGATGTGCAAATATACACCAGTGCCGAATTGCTCTGGAAAATATAGGAAATGCGCATTGGACGTACAGGCGGATATATCGGGGAATTTGGGTGAGGTTATATTTAGGCGGGACTGGATCTCTAGCTAAAATTAGTGAGTTGATTTGATTACGATCAGAGATGATTGAGGATCGGAATGGTGTGATTAAGATAAAAAGTGATACCCCTTTTAGAGGAAGAAGTTTGATCGAAAGTGACCGAAGCCAAAGAACGGAGGTACTGCATAGTATGTTTTGACCTATGATCCGCAACGTTATAGAAATCCGAACGCAAAACACTGTGTTTTTTACGGATTCAACTCTCCCGGAAGTGGGGAGGAAGGTTTGGAGTTTTGACATCAGTTGAAGTTAGGATGTGGACGGAATTCCCTTCAAACTAAGGATTATATCCATCAAAGTATATCGGACTAACTCAAGATCAAGCGATGTCGGCGGACCCCTTCCCTTCTGCATTTCTTTTCCAGCTATCTTGACCCTTTGGTTAGGGGACTGCTGAGCCAGGAGTAGTCGTAAGGAACGGCCACTCTGTACCTCAAGTTTAAAAGGTAAGGTTCAAGAGCCAGGTGATGATAATGTTTTCTAATGTTATATTCATACATGTTCGGGGAGCAGAAGATAAATGCGTCTAGAATATTGTACCAAATCCGTGACGTGTTTGATATTCACAGATCAATTCTGTTTCGTGTGAACCCTATTCATCTTAAAAACAATAATGGTCACATGTTTAAAGTTTGGTATATCCTAGGTCAGGTTTATGAAAAGTTCTGGGTCCACATTTAGTTTTTCTTGCATTCCTCGTGCATGTATTTGTGATATGTTTTTTTTTCTTTCGTCATATGACTTCTTCTCTTTTTTTTCTTCTTCATCTTCTTCTTCGATCTTCTTCTTATTGTTCCTCTTCCTCTTCTTGTTCTTCTTCCTTTTCTTGTTGTTATTGTTATGATTATTACTATCATTACTTAGCATGAATATTATTGTGTTTTTGTTTGTGTTATTGTAATTATTATTAATACTACTATTTTTTATCTTCTCGTACGGCAATGTTTTCACACATAATTCTCTTCGAAGTCATTCTTATTTCATCCGTCCTCTCTTTCATCTACTCTTTCATTTCCTTCATCTTCTCTCTCTGTTTAATTAAGTCTCCCCTTTTCTGCTACTCATAAAACTGTTAAGGACACCGTATACAGCACGTACACATATAGACGGATGGACATAATTACGTGTACATGTCCTTATAATCATGACCAGATGAAAATAGTGTAAAAGGTCAAATATAATCGACGTGATTAGGACCGACAGATCATGATGGTTAACGTTCGAAAGAGGATCTGCAATCTTTCCAAGTTCACATAATACGTCAGATGCAACCAGTGGCAGGGGTGGCGTAGCGTCGGGTCTTTGAGGGGCATGTCATGGGGGCGGTAACTATTTTTTTTAAATAGGGAGATGAGACACAGGGTGTGAGCCCCCCACCCCCCCCCCCCCCTCTCTCTCTCTCTCTCTCTCTCTCTCTCTCTCTCTCTCTCTCTCCGTCTCTTCCTTTTTTCTTCTTTGTCACCATTCAATTAGAGGCATGGATCCCCCCTGTATCCTCGCAACTGAAATCATCATTACAACCAAATGCTGTACAAAGGTGTCAAAATTAATAGCCTTGATGGGACACTGGGACATCGGAACTGATCTCTTATAATCTCACGATCATTTCCGGATCACAGGAAGACAATAAGTGGTAAACAATTCGTTTAATCACCATTAAGATGGGTTTTGAGGCGGATGGATGAAACTATCATGTCAAGTGACGTAAGCCTATAATGCGTCAATGTTTAACAAATGTCATCTGTTACGTAATCAGCGAGTCCAACCAAGGAGTTTAGTAACTCCTTGGTCCAACAAACTTTATATTAAGACTCGGATTGCGTTTCGTATAGTTATATTAAAATTATAGACCAGTTCTGATCATGCGATTGCATTGTGAAAGAAACGTTGTGGATTCGATCAGAAAAGGTTGATCATCTAGCATATAAGTATTGGTGTGTACTGCAAGGTACTGGTATCATCAAAATGATAACAAATTTGGCCCAGTCTTGGTAAAGTTACACTGTACACAGAAAGATATATATGGGACTACCCGATATCTATCCAGTCCGGATATATATAATAATATATCAAATATATCAATTAGTAGGCGGTTTCTCGGCAAAATTTGTGTCATCACGTATTAGTCCAAACATATTCTTTCACAAAAGTCATGATTGGTAATAAGAGCTTCCATTTCATTTTTTTTTTGAGAGGGGGCGTTTCCAAAACTGGTCTATACCTTTAAGCCCCGATCAAGTTGATTCAGACAAATATAATGAAGTTATTCTTGTTTCTTAATTTCAGTGGAATTGATTCATTTGATTATGAGCCTTAAACATAAGCTGTGTGGATGTGTCGTGGTAGTTCATTCATTCACTTGACAAAACACTTCACATTTACAAATCCCAGCCCGGCACTAACGTTTAGCTTTTAGCAAAACATTAATCCGCATTTGCCACTCTCCACCCAGGTGTAAATGGGTACCCTGCAATTGCTAGGGTAGGAAGATACTAACATTGCTAGCCTGGATAAATAATACCCAATTATTATTATTGTGGATGGTAGATGTCTGGGAATGGCAGTCGATCTGTCCGAGAACCATTTTTGTAGAGTATTAGATAACAGACTGTTTACAGAAAACCATCGTAGCATGCCGCTAAGGCCATTATTTTCTATCTGAATGATAACCTCGAGAGTAAAAAAAAACGCTCCAGTCGCATTCTGAATGCATTTATAGTTAACAACTGAATTAATGTATTCGTCCCCGTTATAAATGTGATGGGTTGGTTTTTTATGAGCGTGTTTTGCGTTACTCAAGAATGAAAGGTGGTCTGGTAGAATTAGGATCTTTGTTTAATACTTTTAGATGTACATGTAAGCTATAAGATTTACGCAATGTACACAATAATATTCTACAAATCAGCCATCTAGCTGCAAAATAATTTTCAATAAAACCATTATCATTAGGCCTACCATTATCATTACCATTAACATTCTCACGAAACATTAATCGGGACATATCAAATTGTTCACATACTTAAACGATTAGAAAATTTGATAAGGGAATTATTAATTTAACATTATGTATGTGTAGATTATGTGTGGACAAAATCTGAACTATTACGCTACATGAACCACTTCTACACACAGGTGTACGCGTGAATGGAAAATATATTCTGCACATAAAATAACTTAATACACCTGGATATTCATCTAGAAATATCAAATTTTTCATATACACTGAACTTACACGATTAGAAAACCTGAAAATGGTATTAATAATTTGATGTATGTATGTGTAGATTACATGTGTAAACAAAATCTGAACTATAATTATTACGCTACAAATGAACCACTCATAATATACACACAATCTATACGCGTGAATGGAAAATATATTCTGCACATAAAATAGCTTAATACTTAATCTGTTAGTACTCATTTGTTTGATGAAAAATACGTTCTGGATCAAAGTCCTAAAGAACAGTGTGCATTTCAATAAAACCAAAACAAACATATGAGTCACCTTTGCACGAATACATCCATACAGGTGTTTATCATCTAAATATTCGCATGCGATCAGTGCTTTGGGATATCTGATCAATACGTCAAACTGGATGATAAGGCCAAGTAACAAAAATTAATGGTTTCTCATCCCAACCCGCCTCCTTTCTTTAGACTATTTACTTTTCAGAAGAGGAAAAAGCCCCCCCCCCCCCCCAAAAAAAAAAAAAAAAAAATAATAATAATAATAATAATAATAATAATAATATTAATTAGCATGGCAGCCATCTTGGAAAAATAGCAAACTATTGCAAAATAGTAAAAAGTAATGCCTTGCCTCCTCATTTCCTATTTTAAAAAGTCCGGACGAGAAACACGGTATTTTTGTTATTTGGCCTAACATAATTTGGATGTATGTACGGCTGGTAAACAGGTCAGTGCTTCTATAATGATGAAAGCTGTTATTCATTTAAATTTCATGTTTTCTCTCTGCATTCCAAGTTGTATTTTTCCTGTTATTCTCGATCCCTTGAGGCATTCATACGGAATATTCTCCATGGCATGAATAGGAAGGGTGCGGGGTCTGCCGTCCAAAAAATCCCACAAAATCATTTGTATTCAAACTGAAGTTTGCTGTTGCCATCATAGGCAACAAAACTGTACTTTTTGTTGGCATTTGTTCGCCTGTAATGACATTTCCATTCCCACATTCATCCAAACTAGAACGATTAATGTTTAGAGGAAGTGATGGGGGGGGGGGCGAGTGGGTTTAACCTGTTTCACTGTAGTTGGCTCCCAACCGAACCCCCAACTCTCCCTTAGTGTAGCCCTTGCCATGATTTTATATGCACAAATGCATTGTCACATTCTTCCCCATGGGGATGGGAGGTGGAAAATGTTGATGGCACTTTGCAATTGCTAAATATCAAAGGTACATCGTATTTTCTCATTTCTTCCGTGTTCAAGTTGGGAATCCACAATGGACCCACGTCTGCTTTTGATTAAAATCTAGATTGCATACCTAACGACCTTAGGTAGGGCACTTGACAATATGATAATCTCTATTTTTCTTTTGATGTTCCTCTTTTAAGTGAATCAAGAACCCCAAAAGATAATAAACACATGTTAAACCTTGTCCGGTTTTGCTCAGAATTGTTCCGCCTTTACGATAACCTTGATCTGCCTCTCCATGCTTTAAATAACAAAATCTATAACCATTTTGACAGACAATATTACGTCATGAAACCCTGTTGATTTCAAAATGAACTGTCCCGTTTCTATATTTTATATAATAGGTATGTTTATCAAGTTAATCACAACCTGTTATGTACACATCCTATACACACAATACTTGCGTATCTTGGCACGACTCTGTCTATGCGCAAATGATGATTAACAAAATGATGAATATATATATATTTACATTTATCAAAATAGGTATTTACATTTTTGTTTTAACTATGAGATGAATATTGGAAATGAGGTTAAATTTAATATTCTTTGTCATGATTAGGTCTCACATATAACTAAGAATGGACTTTCTGATGTGCTTACCTCTAAAGTTAGTAGGCAAAGAATACGAGCAAAAGAAAGAAGTAAATACAAATTAAAAGTTATTAAAAACATTATTTTAACTTTGCCTTTTGGTCAGAAATATGAGAGGGGCACATGCCACACTGGTTTTAAAAGGTGCATGAACTGGTTGTATTCACCCCTCCCCCTCCCCCCCCCCCGAAAACATATAGCCAATGAATGCAAATGCGAGGATTACAGTTAATTTATAACTTGTTTTCGATCTTTGTTTACAGGTGCACCGATCAGGTTTCTCGTAACAAATACCACACATGTCAACGACGAACTCGACGATGACGAGCACTTCGAATCCGAAAACGACCACGGATAATCCAACACAGCCGCCATCAGACGACCTTATCTTTGCGATATGCGCGGTCATCGTCATCATCATTTTATTCGGCATCATTGTCGTTTTGATTCTCCATCTGTTTAGGAGAGCGTGAGTTAACGCCCCTTTTCTATTCATTTTAACTATGATTGATATAAAATGTATACATTCAAAACAGTTATCACTATATCGAATAAAGTAGAACGTTTGACAGCTTATACATCCAACAAACTTGTTGAACATGTATAAATAGGCCATAGTCATGCATGAAAGATAAAAACATATTTATAAGGTAAATTTGTTTTGTTAACCGAGTTACTGAGAAATGCCATTCGTATAGTTGCCACTTATTAACTGTTTTCCTTAACGATTTTGATTACCACCCGTGGGCATTATGTTTGAAAGAGATGCAAAGTAGCTATGTTAATCGACAACTTAATTGGTGCAGTCGAAAATTTATCATATCAATATATCTCTTAATTTTTCACATAAAAGAGAGCATACGACTTATCAAATCACATCTCTAAGTAGTGTGCAAAAAAAAGAGTATAAGAACAAAAATGTATTTTATCACGAGTGTATAAAGTATATATGAATTTGCTCTCGTCGTCTTCAAATAATTGAATATACATTCAATACACTTTCTAATGATTCGAACCACGTGACACATTAGTGTTGCCATTGATAGGATTCATTAAGAAAAATGAATATTGGATTGTCAGGAAATCACAGATGCATCATAATCTGTGATTATCTTTAAATCAAAACTGAAAACACATCTTTTCAATTAACTGTAAATCTAAGCATATCAGGAGCTCTTGTAGCGCAGTAGAATATATGTTGGGTAGTTTCTGCGCTCTATAAATGTATTATTATTATTATTATCATTATTAAATGTAGAATATTTATTTATATCTTATCATCATTTTGAACCATTTTCATTCTTCAGGAAAAAGCAGCAACATCTGATCGCGGGCAATAATGAGGAGGACCCAAATGCATTAGAGTTAACCATGGCCAAGACACATGTCGATGGAGAGGCGGCCATACCCAATGGAAATGGTGAGATTAAACTTGTTTATGTGCAATTTATTAGTAAACTAATAATAATTATATTTAAAAAAAACAAGAACATTATACATGACCCAAGATGCGAAACAGTCCTGCAACTGATCTTGTCAACCTAATTAAAATATGTTTGACAATGATCGTGCGCCTCAGAATAGATGTTCTACATATAATATAGATGGCGCAAAATATTATTATAGGATTTTCCGGCCAAATTCGCGAGTTTGTCATTTAAATTAATTTGTCTTGCGTTCAAATTCTACGGTTTTAGTGCTGTCAGATATATCTTGGGTTTATATTCCTTTTTCTAGTTTTCAAATCTATGACATTTTCGTTAGAATTTATGTATGTTTCATTCAAATTAATGAATAATGTGCTTCTTTCGCTATTTGGTCATTCGATTTGGCGCAACACGATTTCTGATATCGCGAAGGTGTACTTTTAGCATTCGAATTCATTTGTAGCATTCAAATTAGCACTTTGTGCACTTGAAGTAATGGTCAATATACATTTCTCGTTTATTACACACTTTATATAGTTAATTCTTTTTCTTTCACGATTGTTTTTCCATGTGTATTTTACCATATTTTATTTGTTTGCATTTATACACTTTGTATACTTTTAGATTTATCTGATATTCATCATCCTTTAAGTTTGATTGTTAAGAAGGAAAAAACGACTTACATCTACGGACTTGATGGTCTCAATATTTGTGTAAATTGTCATGTATGGAAGTTGTTTGTCTTGTGTTTCATCATAAATTTATCACAATTTCATTATGTAGGAATGGTACAATATCGTGACTGGGGTAGGTATTTTTGTGTCCCCACTTTTCCGGGGTATATGAACATATCCGTGCAGAAATGCCATATCCTTTGATTTCACCCCTTCTTATACCAAATGTCTGACTACACCCATATGCATTAACCTCAAAATTAATAAATGGAATAACAGAAAAGACCCTAATGTCAAATCATGCATTTAATTGTATTTTTTCAAAACTGTAAACGTGGGTTGTATTCCTTCCCCCTAACATTCCTAACTTGAATAAACATAATTCGAATACGAATGACAGGTGTTAATTTGAATGATAAAAACGACGCCTCGACTTGAATGCTAGTAGAGCAGTTTCTAAATTAAATGACAGATCTATGAAACCCTTTGACCAAGATTCTAAATTGAATACCAAAACGGGAAAATTGAATGATAATTGGCATGGCAGAGCCGATCTGCGCTAATTTAAATGCAAAGTAAATGAATTCGAATGACAAACTCGCGAATCTCGCCGGGAAATCCTATATTATTATTATTATTATTATTATTATTATTATCAATATCATCAACACTATCATATTATCATCATCATAATCGTAATCTCTATTATTATCATTTCATCTTCGGAATTATCAACCTTATATATATCAACTAAAATATCCTAACCGAATTCATTATACTCCATTCGTTGTATCCGTGGTATAGCTTCTTTTTTTGGGCCATAATAATTTTGCTCACACCATTATCTCGGTGACCTCGCTTAGCAAACAGACAGTGATCAATGCATAAACCAACGTTGTTATATAAAAATAGATATAGCAGCGATACGTTGAATAGAACCACATGTTGTGCTTGATTAAAGATCCCGAGATTTATCCAATGATATATCCATGGGCTATATCTTTTAAATGATTTTCTGTAGAGCCATACAGTGTACCTAATTGTTGGATCATTGGAATGATGTACATGTTGTACTTGTTTTTGTTTGGATGATAAATTACCTCAGGAAGTGATTGATTAATCGCTTGAACATGTGATTTCTTTTTGGATCAATCAGTACACACTATGAATATGACTGACAAAGAAAGCGGACAAAGTATACAGTTCCTCAGGTAGACAAAGGAACATCCCTTCAACTGCTATTGTGTAAAAATGTGTAGAACAGGTGTCACATGCATATTCACCTTTTTACATAGCAGTGAAGGGATGTTCCTTTGTCTACCTGAGGAACTGTATATTTTGTCCGCTTTCTGTGTTCGTTATGTTCATAGTGAGAGTAGTTGACTAATGAGTTGATTAAAGTTGTCTATGTAATCAATGATTATGTTGAGTTAGCTGATATATAGATTGATAGATTGATTGACTAATTGATTGATAAATTGATGGACGGATGGATTGTTGGATTAACTTATTGACTGAATTATTGATATATCGATCGTCATTAATGTCGTTCAAGCGTTTGATTGAATGATGATTAACCAAATCACTATAGCAATGAAATATACCACTCCTTCTTACTTGTTCTATTTGAGAAAC
>JAVYIG010014394.1:0-41750 GCA_035222895.1 Strongylocentrotus droebachiensis
CCCCTGGATTCCAACTAAGGCCCAAAGGCGGGCCCCTGGATGCTCATCTGGACGGTAATTAATGCCTTAAAACCATCTGAGCTTTTTGGGGCTCCGCCCCCAGACCCCACGCCACTTAGTGTCCTGCCAGTGTCACAATAAGGTATCATAGAGCGCTCATCTGCCCGTAATTAAATTCATACAACCCTTAAGTTTCCGGGGGCTCTGCCCCCCTGGACCCAACCAATAACCCTAGAGCTGGCTCCCTGGATGCTCACCTGACCAATCGTTAGCTGCCAGTGTCACAAATAAGGTATAAAATTATGCTCATCCGACGATAATCTGATAATAAACCCCTGAGCTTGTGAGGGCTCCGCCCCCTGGACCCAGTGGCGGCTCCAGAAAAAAGATGGCCCCCACCCCATATCGCTCAAGGAGGGGGGGGGGGGTGATTATTTTTTTCAAATTTTCGAGGGCCAAAATAATAAAATAATGCTCATACCCACTACCCCCCCCCCCCCCCCCCCACCCCCCCCCCACCCCCCCCCCCCCCCCCCCCCCCCTGTCACCGAGTGAGCATTTGCCAGATTCCAAACGCATTTTTTAAGGGAATAAATAGGGCTGTTTATAACAAAAAGTTTGTTCATGTAATGAATATTTCAGTATATCAATTGTCGTGATAAGAAAACTTAGCAAATGTAAGGCTAATCATATTATTGTTTTGTTTAAAAAAAAGTTCATTAAAAATTGTGTTCAAAATATTAAGTCACCGCAATCGATGCTCGTTTGTGGTTGGTTATCAAAGGGTCCTCCAAATGGTGAGTTCATTAGTGCCCGATTAGCTCCGGCATACCCGAAATGTCTGCAGATAACGATGACATCCTGTATTCCTAGACCAGATCCACACGTTCTATACCAGTTCTGGCAGTCCTCTGTGTACCAGACTGTGCCTTCATTAGGCGTGGTGCCATTAGGACAGTCGAACATCTATGAGATAGGATGATGGAAACTATAGTTATGATTCAACATAGCCTATATAGGCGGTAGATTGAGGCCAAAATGGACCGTCAAACAAAATCAATGAGTTGATTTACAAGACATCGTTAGGCATGGTGGCATTAGCCAGTCGAACATATATGAGATAGAATGTGAGCTTGTAAAACTTGTCACCACTTTGCAGTTGTTTTAATAAACCATTCTACAACGACTACTACTACGTATGTTATGTGTAAGTAATATTTGGTATATATAGCGGTCGCTTGAAGCCGAAATGAACCGTATGACAAAAGAAATGACTGTATGAGTAATTGGGGTAAATCGATTCTTTTTTACTCGTATATCGGAGAAAACTAACTTGAGACCACAACTAGGTATGCCTAATATCACGCGTCTGGTCAACCAAAAGGGCTTCTGCACCAGAAGTTTTTGTTTTGTCAGTTTCTTTGTTGAGCGATTGATCATGTGGTAGAGTTGTAAAGGTCTTACTTGACATGTGCTTATTTAAGTGATATTTTGACAGGCTGCCCTTTCACACTCATTTCTTATTTATTTGTGTTACATGGTATGTATCGGTATAGCCATCCCCAAGTCACCAACAATGGGTAACATTGTTTCGAGACTACAAAATTTTGGTTTCGAACAATATATTTACATGCATTTGCTCCTCCATATCATTTATATATAGCTAAAATCATATAGTTTGTATTTTTACTTAAGCCCCTTTCACATCGGATCTGCGTAGAGTTGCGTAGGGTTGCGTACCGACTACGCCGAGTTAAGCTGCGTACTCATGAATAAATTGATGCTTCGGCGTAGTCCCTGCGTAGGTTATGCGTAAGTCTGCGTACGATGGCGTATAGTTACGTACCCTGTGCGTAGGCACCGCCTACTTATGGCGTAGGCAATTGGCGTAGGGTTACGTACGCTTGCGTAGGTCTGGCCGTAGGGTGCTTACGGTTGCGTACGAGTGCTTACTGTGTGCGAAAGTGCCATGTAAAAATGCAATAGACGCTCGTAGGAGCCGCGAGTGTAGCCATTGGCGCTTTATAAACCTAGTTTTCCTGACTTCAATCCACTGCTTGCCTGCTGTCCAGAACACAATCACTTATGTTTGAATTACAGATGACTGTTGTAATAACACAGGCAGAAAAAGATCATGAGTTGTTTGGGCCCTCGGCAAAAAGGTTCAATACTCAGCATCTGGATGCCCTGGGAGAGATTAATTAGTCATGTGGCAGCACATGAACGCTTGGGAGAAGAACAAGAACAGAGAAGGAAAGAAGCTAGAAGAAGAAGAAGAAGAAGAAGAAGAAGAAGTGTGTGGGTAAAACCTTAGCCTTTTGACAAGGCCTCGTGACTCTAACTAAGCGGCTGAGATGAGTCTAGATACCGGGAGTGAACGCGCGACCGAGTGACGAATGTCACGAGGCCTTTTGGAAAGTGGGTTTCACTGCTCCGCATGAATTATTCACAGATACATATTAGCATGCCAATACGCCTACTTTGGATTTATTGACCAATCAGAACGGCGATCTCCCAGTTGGCTTCGTTCGTGATTCGTTCCATGTAGAGGTCAGTGGTCTTAGCACGTACGTAGTAGTTCATAGCATGTAGGTCCATGTCGCACTACGTAGATTTTACTGTGTGTGTGTGTGTGTGTGTGTGATGGATACTATATGCTGACGTCGTGCGAGGATACGTTCGCTGATTTGACGGCTACCATTTCGGTAGAGAATTCCAGTCGGAAACAAGGGTTAACATAAGAAATCCAAATCAGATTGATAAAGGCCACTAGAAGGGGCTTGTTCACTTGGGTTTTCGCGATTAGTCTCGTTTTAGTCGCTCGGCGTCTATCAGACAAGTGGCCTTGTTTAAAGGCTAGTAAAACCTTGGATCCAGCGCAGGCCCCTGCAGGGGCAATATAAACAGCTGATGAAATAACTGCATGCTGAGGATGTTTCTGCATTTACCAATTTCATGCGGATGGGACCACAGGATTTCCATGAAGTTCTGACACTAATTGCACCGAGGATTACCAAACGAGATACTAACTACAGGAAGTCTCTGTAACCTGGTTTAAAGCTGGCTGTCACCTTGAGGTTTCTGGCCACCGGCAACAGCTACAAGACACTTCAATATGGATTCCGAGTTGCCCATAACACTATTTCTGTGTTTATCCCACAATTGTGCCGGGCAATAATCGATGAACTATCTGACGAAGTTCTCATGTGCCCAGATACTCCAGAGGGATGGAAACAAGTGGCCTCGACCACAACCCTTGCCCTTCTTTCCTTGCATTTTTGCAGTAATTAAAGCAGAAATAATTAAATCCTGCAGATATAGTTCAGCAGCGACAATAGAGTCCAGCGGGACGAATAAAATGTAGCACTGCAGGAATAGTAATGAAAAGTCCAGCAGGGATCAAGCAGTCATTGTGGCTAGGCTGCGCGCAGGTTGGATATAGGACGTCTTTTTACGTTTTTAATGCTTCGTCGGACTGGCGTAGGGTAGCGTATTGTTGCGTAGGCTTGGCGTACAGTTGTGAAAGTGTTGCGTAGACTTGCGTACAAATTGCGTACTTCTGCGTAAAGTGTCTACGCCGAAGGTACGCGAAAAAAATTAAACATGTTTAATTTTTGCGTTCTTCTCGCGTACCCATTTGCGTCCCTCCGCGTACAGTTGCGTAGGCCGGCGTAGGGTTGCGCACGATCGGCGTAGGGTTGCGTACAACCGCGTAGTCGGTACGAAACTCTACGCAACTCTACGCAAGGCCCGGTGTGAAAGCCCCTTTAGATTGAGGTGTCATTTTACTAGGCTAATAACTCAAAATGGAGTATTCGCCTCAAACCAAATGGGACAAAAACAAAATCTATACTCACCCACTATTGTTAAAGTTTCCTTCTACTGTATAGAATAAATAAACTGTCAGGCATCAACAAGATAAAATATAGAGGTCTGTCGTGGTATTTCGGGGCAGCAATGATGGGTGACTTACTAATCCGAATGTGATCCCTACATGTATTCGAGACTCAAAACAGCGATGTGAGTCACAGTGATCAGAAGTTCGAAATCTTTTTCTACATAACTTCCTCATTTCATCGTTTCATGTCATCCGTGCTATTGAATCTGTTTAATTGTGATGCATCCGTGGGATAACAAAAATGGGGTGGTGATTGAAGCGTGAGCCTGAATAAACTAGGGAACTGTACTACGATTCAACTCTTGTATATGAGACTAGTTTCAATGACGGATCCAGGGGGCTTCACCGGCCTAATAGAGGAGTGTCAAAAGGAAGAAAAAAGGGGAGAGTCACGGGCTACGATGGGTTTTTTTTTTTCTTGTCACAGAATTTTTTCCCCTTCTAAAAATAAATCTTTTTTATGCTACACTAACAATCTCCCTGTGCCCCATTTTATTTGTTATGGGATAATGTTTCGAGCTCAAGATTATCTATACTGGTTGTTAAAATGGTTGATATGGGCCTAATAAAGACCTGAAATTGGTGATGCGGCAAAGCCATCGTGTTGCACAATTAACTAATCCTTCAGTCAAATGTTACCTAATGTTTAGTGCAAAATAACACGAGCGGCAAACGAGCGACAGAGCAGAGAGGCGAATGAAGCATTATGTTCACATACCATTAAACAGCAGTGCTAGAGTTGCCATGTATAGCTTCTTAATTTGTTTAATATTGTCACTTTTAATGTTAGCCAACATATCTGTATATTACCTGAGAAGCTATTACAACTAAAAAGACCTGCCAGAGGTATGGTTTTTCTTTGCCCTATATGGCCACCCACGACACATTCAAACGAACCATCTCTGTTATTCCCACCGCTCCCCGGGGCCTGCGCCGGCAGCGCATATTTTTTTTTACACAACCGTTTAGCCATTTTCGCGGAAAAAATCCAAGAAGTGCTCTGGTGAAAGAGTCTAGGTCGTCAGCGCACTATTATGTTGCAAGCACGTACACCCAGGGAAGGGAAGATGGTAGAAAGGGGAAAACAAGAATAGTGGAGAGGATATGGAGAGGAAAAACAAGGAAATACATAAGGAAAGAGAAGAGGATAAGTCAAAGGAAGAACATAGAAATACATAATTGAAGAGCTAAGATAATTCTTAGAACTAGACTAAGGAAACACAGGGAAATACATAAAGAAGGAGAAAGGGAATATATCAGATTAAAACAAAGAAATAGATGACGAAGGAGAAAAGGATAGATTGAAGGAGAAACGAAGAAATACATACAACAAAAGAAAAGAGGTTAGAATAAAGGAGAACAAAAGAAATACATAACGAAGGAGAACTGGGAATAGATTGAAGGAAAAACACAGAAATATATAACGAACGAAAAAAAGGATAGATTGAAGAGAAAAAAAGAAATACATGACAAAAGAAAAAGAGGATAGATTGAAGGAGAACACAGAAATACATAATGAAAGAGAGGATAGATTTAACCCGAAACAAATAACGAAGTATGTACACATGTGGCAGCTCCAGCAATTCAACAAAACTGCCAAGGGTAATGCTAGACTCTGTCTCTAGTCGTTTGCACATTATATTTAACTGAAGTGGCTAAACAGTGTGTACAAAAAATATGCGCTTCCCGGCAAGCTACCATTATTTCCTCCGTCTCTGGATCCTTCACCTTGCCCTCTAGAAACATATTTAAGTGGATGTGGTCGGAGGGTATGGGGGGCGTGAGTTCTAGCACACATGTGTTACATGCATCGCTTTAAATAATTTGTAATTAGCAAGAAAATTTGGGTGGCTTGAAAATGTATTGTTGTTGTGGTGGGCCTGACCCCCCCCCCCCCCCCCCCCCCCCATATCCCCTCCTTCTACTGTATCGGGTCATCAGTTTATCGCAATAACAAAAATAATGAAACATTATTTACAATTGTAGAATATAAATGTTTTCTTAAACTTAATTGGAAAAGAAGACTAGATATATCGATTATGATGAATATAACGGATTATCCATTTCTATTACATCCTATAGCTGCATACAAATCTGTATTAAATGTTCAATATTTGGGGCAGTCACCACGAAATGAGTCCAGTATCGCATTAGGCTCAATCGTAGTAATAGCGATGTATAGTGTGTAGGTACTGAAAATTGACCCCACCTACCACATTAAGATTTTTCCAAAAATCGACTTATTAATGTCTTGTAGTATATGTCCCAGAGCTTAGGTCACGAAAATATCTCCTTCTAACATTTTTGGCAAATAATATAGGCTATGTAATCTGAAATTATCACGAAAATGATGCATTTTTAAAGAATAAAGCACGATTTTGTTTATAAAGTCCAATTAGGTTTTTGTTCATATTTCTGGATATAATTTATCAATTTTAATGTGTGACCCTTAATTTAAAGCTTACTTAATGTAGATTCATATAATACTTAAAAACAGGAATAAAATTTTTGACCAACTGGACTCATTTCGTGGTGACAGGCCCCATTTATCTTATAGTTATCATCATCGAGAGTAACTAGTAAACTTATCTTGATGAGCAAAAACGGTCTAGAAAGCACAGCTCTTTTAATTGAAGATACATACTTAAGACGTAGTATGATCTATATTGGATCGGTCACCAGACTTCAATGACTTTGAACAACAGGGTACGGGTTCAAATCCCAGCCACGACACTAACATTCATTGACAAGACAATAATGTACATTTAACACACTCGACCCAGGTGAGGTAGATGAGTTGTAGATTGATGTCTTACCGATGAATGTTAGTGCCGGACTGGCATCTTAACCCCGTGCCTTGTGATCTACAGTCCAGTGATTTATCCACTACGAAACAACACATTCAAAATTTGACTTGATTTGTTTAATAGGCTTGTTTTCATCAAAATACCCATGGTAACTGCATGACATTACAATAAAGTACATAAAGTGCCTCTAGATATGGTTCGATATTATGATCATAGCAGGGCGTACGCAGGGGGGGGGGGGGGTGGGGGTTAAACCCCCCCCCCCCCCTTTGGTATTTGTATGTGTATAAACCCCCCTAATAAAACCTAACCCCCCCCCCCCCTGTGTCCGCTTACCCCCCCCCCCCTCCCCCCCCCCCCCCCCCTGAGCGACCTTTCGGCTGGCTGAGTCGTTGCGATTTTTTTTGGACTCCCAAAAAAAAAAAGTGTCCGCTTCCCCCCCCCCCCCCCCCCCCCCCCCCCACTGAGCGACTTTTCGGCCGGCGCGATTTTCAAATTTTCGGGAGCAAAATATTTTGGGCCCGATTTTAAACCCCCCCCCCCCCCCCCTTGAAAAAATCCTGCGTACGCCCCTGGGATCATAGGCTTCGGTACTTTTCTAACGACTCGAATTGTGCAACAGGTATTTTTGTTATCGGTATGTCAATATGATGCTTGGTGCCCTATATTGTTATTTCCTGCAATGCTCATATTCAAGTATCGATTGCTTTGTGGGTGTGAACATAACTGCAAAGAACAAAGTCAAACAAATAATAATAATAGTTTCCATGTGTCATATAGAATGTTAGGACGGCTATCAAGGTACAAGTGATACTTATACTTATATATATTGTGTATAAAGATACAACCCAAGTTGTAATGTTATTCGTGCTGTCCAATGCGCCAAAGAGTATCATAATCTGCCTACAATGTGTTAGTAGGCTTATTAAACCCGATATGTAAAACAAGTGACTTACAGTCACTTAAATTCATAAATCGTACTTTCTTGCAAAAAACTTGTTTTTGTCTCCCCGAATCATTACTAAAAAAGCATTTCTTTCTCAAAGTTTCCTCAATTTAATGATTAAATCTTTCTAATGTGAGCCATTAAGAAAATTTCCGCCCCGTTTTGCGTTGGCAGCAGTAACTCAGCAAAGCTGAATATAACAAAATACTTCTTTCCAAAGTAGATGAGCAACTTTATTGTAATTATAATATTCATCACCCTGGATCATTACAAAGGTTTCTATGAACGACTACATTCAATGACTCGCGTTATGATTCATAATGAAAACCATTCTTCGCATCCATGTATGCTCTAATGCTTTACTAAAGTAAAAATCATGTCAAAATAAGCTTCTTGTAATGCACACTGAGGCGATTGATAACGAAACAAACATTTCAAAGACGGCAAATTCAAAATACGTCTACATTTATTCCATTATGGGAACAAAATTTGCCTCAATTTTTATCAACATGCTACTTCATGCATAAATAATGGATGTAAACTCGGAGAGGACTTACTTCCTTAGCAGTCAGGTAAATCTGGCCAACCAATCAATAAGGCACACGCTGTCTATATCAATTTAAGACCTTCGATGCGACATATTGTATATTCGTTTTTGAATGCTACATTATTTTCCCAACACCATGTAATACTTTTTACTTTGGAAACACGAGCAAAATTCAATGAATATATCAAAGAATATAATTATGTTAAGACATTCATGAGAAAAAATATAAAAAACTATTCACCGCAGTCAGCAATTAATATGTGTGACATAAACGAGCTCCACAAAACATATTGAATGTTCTTGTTCAAAACAAACCAATATGTGTAAATGACACTGAATATTGTGATCAAAATGATAACAATGATTGCGATAATAATGGCAGTAATAATCATTATGATTAGTATAATAATACAAGTTTTAATTGTGTAACTATTCCTTCTTCTTCTACTACTATTACTGTTTTATTGTTATTTATATTTACATTTATTTATTTCAACATTTATTTATTTGATATCCAGGATAATGCAATGTAACACAAACATCAGAATAAATAAGACAGAGAAAAAGATAATGGGTACCAGCCAGTGCCCGTGGATTGCCTAAAATGATTGGGAATCATGTCGAGCTGCTCTCCTCACTGGCAGGTCCCAAACATAAATATAAATCAGATATAATATAGACATAAAATTAGAATTTCAATCACGATCATTAAAAAATGAAATAATAATAGTAATTATTTGTCATGAGTCAGCCGATCAAATGAAGGAAATATATAAATGTGTGTAGTTATTACAAAAATATTACAGAAGGATTATTACACAGTATCACTTAGAAATCTTGAAATTATATCCAAGAAAATCTAAAAGTGTTGAAAACCCTCAGTATAAATTTCATATTACCTATTTTTTATTTCACAATATTTGAGAAAACAAAAAATGGTCAAAAAGTAAAGTACTGCAACATAGATTTAAGCAATTCACATCCAAAATCAGCAAGTTTATTTTTTCGTTTGTTTTAAATTCCTTTTCAAGTTCTTACGATGATACCAATCACTTTAACATCTTATCCATATTACATGCCTGTAAATTTTGACTTTTGCACGGAAAATCAACAAATTGAATAAAGCCAGGACATTACCTCTTAATTGAAAAAATGGAAGTTACATCTTCCTCTAGAAGGTAATTGTCCCAGAATCTGGGAAAAACATAAAAATATCAAAGTGTTGGATCATGCAAGTTCATGGTTGAAAACAAATATGTGCACTCTTCGGTGGCTTGGTGTTGGTAACAGGTTTTCAGGAATGTCATAAAGATAATGCAGGCATTTGACAGCAAATGATATTTGACATTTGAAAACGGCTGCTATATCGACTCAAGCATTCTTGCTTATGATAGTTGGCCTCTGATTTAATCTTGATTCTTGGACTTACCTCCATACTTTCAAGTGTTCAATATGCAGTTTGTATGTGTGTATTTCTTTAGCAACTCCATTAGAAAAAGCGAGAAAATGGTATTTACAAAGGCCTATTACAAAATGTTTTGTTAGGAACGCCTGCATCAATTGATTCATATAGAAAACCATCCTTAAAATTCATTTAAGCTCTAATGCTCTACTACAGTATAAAATGTTTTAAAAAAAATAAAAAAAATCAAATCAAATCAAATCAAATGAACAACAAAAAATAATAAAAAATATCAAAACAATATATGCTCCGTTTAATGTACAGTTGTACACTGTAGTCATTATCAAAGAAATATACATTTCAAGGACGTCAAATTCAAAATACGCATTTATTTCATTATGGAAACAGGAAATTATATTTTCATGAACAGCGGTTTTCCCAAATATGTATGTCATTTATTTGCACTGAGGGAAGAGATATTTGCCTCCGTTTTTGTTTTTAATCAAAATGGCTTGCTACATCCATTCATAATTCGTGGAGTGTAAACTTCCACAAGACGCACGATGGCTTAGGTAAAGCAGTGGTCCCGGATTCGAAATCACGTCGATGCACGTGTACCCTTTGGTAAGGCATTAATCCTCATTACTAATACAGAGAGAACTGAAAATCATCTGTCCCCTGGTAGCTTACGTGCTTCCATATAACAGTTAGTTTAAACCAACCAACCACCCAATAAGGCATACGGCGTCTATATCAAAATGATCTTAATGCAAGTTTCAGAATTAAGCATTAACTATTCAGATAATAGAATGATATAATACATGGAGAGAAAAAAAACTGCGAAAGAATTGACTGGTCATCCAAACAAGTAATTTTCCACCATTTCGGTTGTATCCCCACCATCTTCCTGGCCGTTCAAATATTATGCCTCCTTTAAAGTTACGGCGGTTTTACCTCTGGCGTCGGCTGCCATGCTTTCGTAGATATGCACCGGTTCCATGAATCCAGGGTTGTCTCTGCCTTTCGCGTTTTCATACTCTACCATTTGAGGTAAGGATTCTTTCTCGATTTTGCCATGCTGGTCGTCCTTAATGATATAATAATATCAATATCCAATATTTAGTGGAGCTACATTGAAGCAACTAAAACAAAAAGTAAATCATATACTTTTATCAAAGAAACTAAAATTATATATAATCGTAAAATATTTGGATCACATTAGCCTTTATATTTTCAGGGGGCGTTTTCGGGGACCTTCGGGGACATACTGTGATGATGTTCACTATACATATCAATACCCGAACGAGTACATCTTTGCCTCGCCAAGCCCTGACAATGCCTAAAGCTAGAACATCTACTCGTGACAGAAGTTACCTTCTCTCTGCAATACGACTGTGAAACAACCTTCCCAATGCAGTTGTTGGAAAAATCAAGAGTGGTGTAGTCCAGAGATTCAAGAGCCAAGTACACAACTACTCGATGTCTATTATACAATAGTGTTTTTAAAGGCGCATTACATTTAAGGATGCTAGACACGTATCTGACGAGGCGACATGTATGGCAAGTGAATAGGTGAATCAACTCGTGTAATATAGCACTAGTAATTGATGAGCTGGCTGGAGTTCATCCTTAAACTGCCAGAGAACAGTGCAGTAACACATTTTTGTTAATCATTTTTTTTTTCAGGTAGAGTCAGGCTTGATATTAGATCTAGTTTCTGTTGTTCCATGTCGCCTTTCTCCAAATAAGTGTAAACTTCCATAATATCACCTGATGTGTTTCACTAATTTCATGTATAGTTACTTTTTTTAAATATATTAGTGATACATAACATCATCTGAGCTGCAGCAGTGAACCAATTTGATTGACCTACTTTGGACTCTCCTTACAGTGACTGCTGGTGTGACAAGCTGTAAACAATTATCTGTTGATACCTGAACTGGCTGTTAATCGCAATAGCACAAAATATACAAAAGACAAAGTTGGTCCATTCTCCGATGCAGCCACTATAAAAAAATCTTTCAGTAGATAAAATTCGGAGTTGTGGAATTATAACATTGAGTTTTGTCAGTAACATCTGATCAAAGATTAAAACTGTACAAGCCGGTATATTAAAAACAAATTGAGGTGTTATTTAAATATTCAGTGCCGAATGATTTATAAAAGACATCCAGACGGACTTTAAAAGGAAGCGTTGTTAAAGAGGTAACCCGAAGACTTCCTAATTAAGAATGAAGTATGAGTCCTATAGATCCGAGTCTAATCTTGATTTAAGCGGCTCCATCCTGGATATTTTACCTTCATTTCCATGCGCAAAGTATCACTGCCAGAAGCGTCGGGAAAAGCCATAATCGTAGTCTCATACTCAGTAGGCGGGGCTTTTTCACAGGCCATCTCCTCGAGACCGACTCCATATTTGTTATTCTCTTTTGGCTTACACCTACGGAGGGGGGGATAAGTAAGGACAATAAACAACCTCTTTCAGACACCATGGCCGGGTAGGATAATTTTTACGAATTATTTCCCCAGTTCGATTAACGATCAACAGTTACTGTTGAGTCTTTGTCAGAGGGTTTATCTCGCTGTAATTCCTTTTCTACCCCACCCCCTCCCCCCCCCCCAAAAAAAAAGGTTGTACCTCGCTTTAACATGTTGAACTATGAAGTGACCTATGTTGAAAGAGTGGATGATCCTGTTGCACAAAATCTAATAACTGCATCTTTCAAGCTTTAATTTGATTGAGATATCTTAAATACTACAATTCACTGATGATTTATTGAAATTGGATTCTCATCTGGCTATGCAGTCTATACTTGACATTATTCATCATTATTAATTCACAACCTTAGAAGGTAACCATACTCACTTGCATCTATAAACGAGAATGATGACAATGATGCATACTACCACTGCTGCTGCAACTCCACCGCCTATAGCTGCATATGAAGCTGTGTGTAAAACGAGTCATCAAAAATCGTTACCATTTACCAAGATGGATTTGAGGGAATGGTTCTAGGACACCCACCCACCCCTTGACATCCACCCTCTAGGACGACTGCCCCCTGGCACAACTAGCCCCAAACCACTACCCCCTACGACAACTATATCCTCTAGGACAACTATCCCCCAGACAGCTTTCCTAGGGGGTAGTTGTGCGGGGGTAGTTGTCCTAGGGGTTAGTTGTCTGGGGAAAGTTGTCCGGGGGTAGTTGTCCCGGGGGAAGTCGTCCAAGAGGGTTGTCGCCCTAGGGGGTAGTTGTCCTAGGGGGTAGTTGTCCTAGGGGGTAGTTGACTGGGGGTGGTTATCCAGGGGAGGATGTCCAGGAGGTAGGTGTTTGGATACGTGAGAGAAGAGCAGTAAATGCATACTTACATCGTGTCCAGATGTGGAGGTAAAGACTACGGCACACTTTTGGACTCTTCTTCTAGAAGTTGTAAATAGGCACCATACAAATGTCGATTTTTATCATTATTGTTTAAACTTTTATTACTACCATTATCATCACTATCATAAATGAATCATCGCTATCTTTACCTTTCTTTATGTCTTTTTGTATACGAGGTATTAACTATAACCCACTCAAATACGTTTAGATGCGAACATGTCAATAAACAAGATTTCTCCGTTTTATGTTCGCTACATCGTGTTAAATGAAAAATGATTGTGTTATTTTTAATATTATTCACTGCATTGCAAAAATTATTCATTCTCTGAAAATTTTCTGGAAATATGGGTAAGACATTGGTATATCTTAATGCCAATTAAAGCATTGACAACTTGCTTACTCGTGTTACTTCCTACAGGAGGAGACGATGAGGCGCTGGTTAGACCAGGTCCAGTTACCGTTCCAGTGAGACCGGTCTCGATGAAAGTGGTCGATCCTCCGTCAGAGGTGATGGTTTCTGTAAATAAAAATACTCCTTTGTCAGAGGTAAATTCAGGCAACACGCAATTCATAGGTCAATAATCATCGTTCAGAAATGTCGTGGTAAACCACTAAGTATTCTGGTTGTATTTTTATTTATTACGACGTAAATGTAGCTCACTTCACATTTATGTATCTTAAAGGCCGGTTGTACTAGTTTGGCCGGAAGAGATTAGACCACACAGCGTGGCCAATTCAGCTCTAAATTAACATAAGAAAAAGAGGATCATGGGGACCAATATGGTCACCGATTAGGCATTGTTTTCTATATAGAGGGGGCAAGTATAGCTACAAGTAGGACAGTGGGGCTTTAAAACAAAGAACACATTGAATACACACTGACCTGTCTTGTATGCAGTGGCCATTCAATTACACGTTTGAAGAAGAAAAAAATAGGAAAAATGCGCGGTTTATCATCTCGTATCAGATAAAGACTTTATGGCTAGGTCACTTTTGCCGCGGCGGCCGTGCGGTCTAAAATAGCTACGGCCAATAGCAATTATAGGGCCGCCGCAGCATTCCCACGGTCACATACGGTAGAGGTCACGTTATCACGTTATGTTATGGTAGCCGCACGTTTTTTTTTGTTTTTTTTGTTTAGACAAAAAAGTCTGCGGCTGCTTACGGCCTTTGAAGTGATGGCACACGGTTGCCTTAGGGCGTCCCTGCGGCGCCCGTAGATTTTTGACAAAAATTAATACTAATGCAGACGCAAGGTAGCCGCAAGGTGCCCGCAAGGCGGCCGAAGGTGGGACCATACACCGACCGTGCGGCTATTCTCTTGCTACCGCTTCACCTCTGGAGTATATAAATTGCAAAGCCACCGTACGCTTGACGTACGGTCGCCATGGAGCCGCTCTACGAAATGGCTAAGGCGTGTCTAATCGCTACGACTAACCTATAAATGAAAACAGATATTACTCCGCGTTACAATCCCACGGCGACCCGTAAGGCCTGTAAAGATAGGGATACGCCCTAGGGCTTAGGGTAACCCTGAGGTTACCACAGATTCTCTGCGACCGCCGCAAGTATCTTTCGATTTCGGGGGCGTACGGCCGCTGTATCCTAGACGGAGAGCAAATGTGACCTAGGCGGTCACATTTGCTCTACGACTAGGATACGGCGAGCTAAAAACTTCTAGACTTGCTTCAATTTTCTGCATCTTTTTTTCATGACAACTATATTACAATTTCAAAAATATAAACACTCACTAGAAATACTGGAAGTTTCTCTTGAAGTTGCTGTTTGAACTGTGCTTTCAGTTACCGTCGAAGATATGGTAGATATTGGTGGGGCCGTCATACTACAAGGTGAATCCAACGGGTTTGGGGGAAGGTATGGATCTGCCGTAACTACAGGATTACAGTTACAGATGGAAATCAGGCATTTTTCAAAATGCCCCTTTTTACCTATGAAAAATGCCACACTGCCACACCGACACTAATCGCACCTGAAAAGGCCACTGATCGAATATTAAAAGGGGCACTTGAAATGAAGGAAATTGGGCATTTGTTGAAAGAAAGGGGGTACAGATTCAGAATTCGATGAGGGCATTTATCGGAGGTGAAAGTGGGCTTTTATTAGAAGGTGAAATTAAAAAGAAAAAGAGGCCCATGTTAAAATAAACGGGGTACTTATCAGAAATTAAAAGGGCTTATTACGAAAAAGGGAAGAGGCACTTGTCAAAGTAAAATGAGCATCTCTCAGATTTGATCAGGGGCAATGTCGAACGTGAAGGGGGCACTTATCTGAAGTGAACAGAGGTGTTTTCCCGTACTTGAAAAGGGTCATTTACCAGACTTGAAAAGACGTACTAATGAGAATGAAAAGGGACACTTTTTCTAGGTGAAAAGGGGCATTTTGAAAAGTGGAAGGGACTATTTTTTGTTATAATGGAGGCACATATCATCAGGAAAAGGGGCACCTATTAGAAAAGAAAATGGGCACATGAAAGTAAAAGTTGCCCCTATCCGAGTTCAAAACGGATAGTTATTACAGAAGGAAGAGGCAGTTCTTACAGAGAAAAAAGGGGCACATCTCAGATTTGAATAAGACAATTATTTAAGGTGAAGGGGGCACTTATCAAAAGTGGAAAGGGGCACTTCTCGTACCTATAAAGGGGTACTTTAATACTATATATTTAAAAGGGCAATTAAGAGAATAGAAATTGACACTAATTGCAAAAGAAAATTGGAAATTGTCTAAGGAAAAGGAGCACGTGTCAAAAAAGGGGGAATTAATCAGAGATGGAAAGGAAAGGAGCAATTTTCCTATGAAAAGGGGCATTTCTTACAAAGGTAAAGAGACACTTTCCTATGTAAAAAGGGGCACTTTGGGGTCTTTTGAAAAATTGTGGAAGGCACTGTCTCCCACTGCACCTCCCTCTGAAATCAGGGCTTACTAATTAGCGTCAACGAATGCACGATTCATCGACTGTCCATAAATAAAACAATTATATAATTGTTTTACCTTCTATGTTTGCTGTAGATTATGACGAAAATCTCATTTGTAAGTAGCTATTAATTTATGACTACTTAAAACATGTTTTAATCATAAGTTTATTATTTTAGTTGGAACGAACGAAATGGTGAAAGAAATAGAACATGTCCCTAAAAGAATAGCAATATTCATTACTGAAATCTGTGGCTTTGTTCGATATATCAACCTGCAAAGTGATTACCAAGTTGTAGAGGCTTAAAATAAATGGGATTTTTGTATTTGTTTGCACATTTTTAGCTTCTTATTTTGAAATATATTGTGAAATCGTGTGTACTTACGATTGAATATTGCGATATAGCCACTTCCCCCACAACTCTGGTATTGAGATCCATCACATAGATAGTGGCATTCACTATCTGAGACTGGTCCATGTTTGCTGTAGTTTGATGATGAACCACCGCAATAACACTCATTTCCATTCTCCAAACCAGCAAACACAATGTCGGGAAATGATCGACAGAAATCCAGACATTTATCAATAGTCAATCCTCCAATGTTAAAGTTTTGTTGGTCGTTCAGCACACGGCTAGTCGACACATCTATATAGCAGCCCAGGTAGTTACTCCCTGCAGCATAGACAAAACGAAATGCGCATAGTAGTAGTAGTGTTCGCTTGCATAAATGGCTATGAGTTTTTTGCCCCACCTATCCCAAAGTCATAGGGTTAGCTGATTCATTGTTTGACATAGAGTTATAAATGTTTAATAATTGTGATTATAATATTTCTAATAATATTACAATACAAATAATATATAATATATAAATAATAATAATGATGATAACAATAAGAATGATAATAATCATGAAGCCATTTGTCTACTGTTGAACTTTTATAGGGGACTCACAAGGAAGAATTAGAGATGGAAAAAGAGATTAAAAAAAGAAACGTAACAAGATAAGGTTATGCTGTCATACGCGTCCGGACACAATTATGAAGATGGGGGGAGGGGGGGGGTCACGTTGTTTTCCTAAATACCAAGCTTAGTTGTCGACTATGGAATATAAGATACGAAATTTTCTTATCGAGGTTTCAGGAACGTGTATGAATATGAAAATGCCCCACCCACCCCCCCCCCCCCCCCTCCCCTAAAAAAAGAGAGATAAAAAAATATCAATGCCATAATTATTGTCGGTGGCATATGCCAAATCTTATTGAAATTTGAGGAAGTATGTTGTGCGATTAATTTGGTCGCTACATTTTAGGTTTTTTAATTGCACACAGCGCAGACGACCGCCGATCTCGACTGTACTTAGGCCTACATGTTATATCTGATTCTTTTTTTCTTCTTTTTTTTTGTTTGTAATATCTGATTCTTTTAGTTTCTAAACTTTATTTTATGTCCGAAGAAGGTAAAAAAAATGGCTGAATAGACTCTTTCTAGATTTAAACTTCTTGATGATGATCAATTACAAGAATTTATATCAGGATGCTACGTCCTCTTGAGCCTATACAACAAAAATTCATCTCATAGCAGGCATTATATCTATAGTATTTAATTCAATAAAATACCGTAGCACACAGCTCCTCCCGTTGAACCACCTGATGAGCAGCCCGAAGTCAAAGTGCAAGTTGTTATGTCTCCTTCTTCTTCGCCTGATAGGGGTAAAAGAAAAAGAAAAAACAAACAAACAGTAATTAAACAGGATGGTAAATCAATTTGATCTATAGTACATCAATTGCAGTCATATCACAGAAAAACTCCAAATTAAAATATTTGTTTTAATGAAATTAGGAAAATTATATAACTTAATTAGTTATAGGGACGGGACAATATATATAGGTCATTATTTGATGGGGATTTATGGAAGCTCGGTTTCCCGTACTCGACCCACAAACTCTTAAAGCCATACTGTACTAAAATAACTGGAGCAATATCCCCTTAATGGACTTTAGGCCTACTGCCCAGGCCTGGATACTTTTCAAGTCATCATTTCGCGAGATAAGTCAGATAATGTTCACTCAACCAATCAACTGACTTGATTCTCCATAAAGCGTTCTATAAAAACCATGTTATACACCATTATATCCCTATGTTATTACTCCATTGGAAATAGGCTAATTATTAGTTTGTAGTGTTATCCTGTGATCATGGTGATGTGAAGGTATATATTTCTTCTCTCTTTTTCATGAAGTAGGTTTAGTTATACTTGACTATCAATAGAATAAATAGATGGTCATTGAGTGAGCATCAACATTTTTGTCAGATATCATAAGCATTTTTAAAGGAATGTATAATATGTGGCTGTAATTGAAAAAAGTATGTACATGTAAAACAATTAAGTATATCGATTGCCGTGATAAGAATACGTATTGCAAATTTAAAGGGGAAGTCCACCCTGAAATTAAGTTGGTTTTAATAGGAGTAGAAAAATGAGAGAAACAAGTCAGTGAAAGTTTGAGCAAATTCCGATTAAAAATAAGGAAGTTAGGATTTTTTAAGTTGTGATCAATCAAACACAAATTGGCAACTCTATGACGTAAAATGCGAGCTCAAATTCCATTTGCTTAGTACTAAAACAATCTAAAATTTTCATTTTCCCTCAAGAAAAATTTCAACCATACATGCACCCTAAATATAATAATTGCAAATATGTTTCTATACTCCCCCTGCAAGGAACAAATATATATTCCGTCATCAATAACGAAGAAAACATGATTTTATGGAATATTATGCACAAAGCAAATGAAGGAGAGCTCGTATAATACGTCACAGAGTTGCCAATTTGTATTTGATTGATCACAACTTCAATAATTCATAACTTTCTTATTTTCATTCAGAATTTGCTCAAACTTTCACTCACCTGATTTTCTTATTATTCTGCCTCTATCGAAACAAACTTATTTTTGGGGTGGACTTTCCCTTTAAAGCTTATCATACCAATTGTTTAGTTTTGAAACAAAGTTCATTACAAATTTGAGACAAAGTAGATTAAGTCACCGCAATCGATGATCGTTTGTGGTTGGTTATCAAAGGGTCCTCCAAACGGTGAGTTCATTAGTACCCGATTAGCTCCGGTAAAACCAAGATGTCTGCAGATAACGATGACGTCATGTATCCCTAGACCAGAACCACACGTTCTGTACCAGTTCTGACAGTCCTCTGTGTACCAAACTGTGCCTTCATTAGGCATGGTGCCATTAGCCAGTCGAACATCTATGAGATAGAGGGCAAAATGGACCGTCGGACAAAAGAAATGAGTCGATGTACAAAACATCACTCAGAATGAAGTGATGGGGGGAAAAGCGATTCGTTTTTACTCGCATGTCGGAGCAAACTAACTTTGAGTCCACAACTTTTAAAGTATGCTTAATATAATCATGCGTCTGGTCCAGGGGCGGATCCAGCCGGTGGCAGGGGAGAGGGCCCAATTCGTGAGATAATATTTAGCGGCGAAACAGCCAGCCGATAATTCGCTCAGTGGGGGGGGGGGGGGGGGGTAGTGAGCCCTCGAAAATTTGAAAAATCGCACCCCCCCCCCTTTGAGCGCCAGGGGAGGGGGTCCATCTTCAAAAATAAAGGTAAAATTAACGTCTTTTTCTCCCAGGGAGGGGGCCCGGCCGCCCCCCCCCCCCCCCCCCCGCCTGGATCCGCCACTGGTTTGGTCAACCAGAATGGCTTTTGCTCCAGAAGTTTTTGTTCTGTCAATTTCTTTATTGGGCAGATGATCATGTAGATTAGTAAAGGTCTACTTTGCCCTTTCCAACTAATTTCCTATGTATATGTTAATAGCCATCGTCATTTACAATTGGGGAAATTGTTTCGACAATACATGAGCGTTATTCTTTGATAAATTCTTCATAAGAGAGATCAATATAATATTGATGTGCACAGTGACGAAGCTCATGGGACAAGCCTGCCCTGTTGAGATCTCAAAGTGTAACTTGGTCTTAACGTGTAACACAGTGCCTAAGCTCCTGGAAATTAGACGCTGCGTGTGGACGAACAGTGAGTTGTAATAGCTAGAATCTGCTGTTCGCTCGAGCTAGCTAGCTGCTATGTTTTGCCTAATTCACGCGAAAGTAAATAGCAAAGATTATACCTTACATGAGTAGGTTCAGGCGCGTACGCAGGGGGGGGGGGTAAACCTCCCCTTGAGTTTTTTATGTGTGTATTTTTGAGCCACCCCCCCCCCCCTTGTGTTGATTTTTTTTTTGTATTATTATTAAAAAAATATATAAAAAAAATATATATATATGCAAATGGCTGACCTAAAAAAAAGTGACCTTCCCCCCTACAGAGCAAAATGTCAAATTTTCAAATTTCGAGACCAAAAAAAAAAAAAGTGTCCTCTTACCCCTTTCTTGTAAGTACCCGTTTTCTCCTGATGGGTGCCCATTTTCCTTTTTTATAACAACCCCCTACCCTTTTCATAAATGCCCCTTTTCACCTTTGATAAATTCTCCTATTAAAATCGTATCGGTTCCCCTTTTCCTCCGACAAATGCCCATTTTCCATTATGATTAGTGCTTTAAAAAAAAATCTCTGATGAGTGCCCCTTTTCAGGTGCGTGAGGTGCCCCATTCTCAAAATTGGTTAGTACACCTTTTACTTTGACACATGTTCCGTTTCCTTTCTAATAAATGTCTTTTTCCCATCTGAGTGCTCCCTTTTCATTTCTCCATAACATGTGAATTTTGAAGCGACTAATAGCGACTCTTTTTCTTTAACCCCCCGTTTGTGGCTACGCTCGCTCGCATTTATAGTTGATATAATTAGGTTAATTATCACATTTATTTTCAGTCTTTGATTATGTGATTATCATGATTAGATCGTCCTTTAAAAATCCAATCAGGATTGGGGTTTTCCTTCTTTATAAGCTGTAATTTTTCGCACTGCGACCTCACAAATCTTGAAACTTTTGCTTTCATGCAAGTTAATATTCGGAATATCACATTGAACTGCAAAGTAAAATGATGCTTAAACAGAAGCTAATTGGACCATGCATGTTAAAGAGAGAAACAATATTGAAATCATCCCTCATTATTGTGATCACAATGTAAACAATTGTATATTCTCGCTTTCAGATTTCCCTTTGATTGTGCAATTTTTTCCAGAAAGTATTCTTTTTTTGTATTGCCCCCCCCCCCCCCCTCTCGAATATATTGATTAGTTATATCAATTTGGCGGAAAATTCCTGCGGTCAGCTAGTTAGCTCAAGCGAGCAGCATACACGTAACTAGATGTATTATGCCAAGGCGCTGTGCGCATCGACTAATTTTTCAGGAGCTTAGGCACCGTGTGACACTTTAAGACCATGTTACTAAGACCTCAACACACGCCTCCTTCCCCCTCATCCCCCACCCCCCCCCCCCCCCCCCCTCCCCATCGAGTGGTGGAAAAAAGGATAAAAAAGGAAAGAGAAAGCGAGTAAAAAGGGGATTTTGAAGAGGGGAAAAGGGGGCATTTCATTTTTTAAATAAAAATAAGTGCCTCAAACTAAATATGTAACCCCCCCTCCCCCAACATTTAATGGACAGACTCACGCTACACCACTGGTCGTGACTCCCCTCTGCGAGTTCAAGTAAACATATTTGATCATTAGACTGGAAATGCGAAGGTTTGGGGTTCGATCTAACGGGGCACTACATTTCTTGGAGCAATATATTTTCTATTGTCGCTTGGACCAGGGTGTCATTTTAGTAGGCCTACTCCTACTTAGAATGGGAGGAGAATTCGCCTTCAACAAATTCGACAAGAATAAATCTATACTCACCCAGTAAATATCCTTCTACTGTATAGAGTATATAAACTGTCATCATCAGAAAGATAAAATAAAGAGGTCTGTCATGGTATTTCGGGGCAGCCATGATAGGAGACTTACTAATCCGAATGTGATCCTACATGTATTCACGACTCAAAACAGCAATGTGAGTCACAATGATCATAAGTTCGAAATCTTTTTCTACATAACTTCTTCATTCCATTTTTTCAAGTCATTCGTGCCATTGAATTGAAAATGAACTGTGTTTGTCATGCACTCGTGGGAAAACACAAATGGGGTGGTTATTGAAGCGTGAGCCTGAAAGGGAACTGCGATTCAAATCTTGTCTACCATGATACTAGTTTCAATGACGGATCCAGGGGCAACACCGGCATAAGCCCAGAAAGAAATTGGGGATAATAATTATGTATTTCCATTAAAATCATAACTATTAGACTCGTACATTCCATTCATTGAGAACTATCACAATATCACAAGATAGACGCATCAATTACGTCCTGGCGCGTACAAAGGGGGGGGATAACCCCCCCCCCCCTTTAACTTTTTGTATGTGTATGTTTTGGAGGAAAAATGTGCTTTTACCTCAAATTCTGCTTTGCGATAACAACATTTACAGAATGTAGCTGCTTGTACAGTGACCCTCTCCAACAAACAGTCACATCACACCACAAAGCCGTTCCCGATGAGTGAATGCATCGATTTCAAAATTATTTTGCTGTTATTGCATTGCTCCACAGTACGGTAATACTTTGATAAAGCATTGTATTCCGTCCTGATCTATACACTCTTAAAACTCCGGAATTCTTTTTCTTCCTAAGCTCAATAACAAATGGGTGGAAAGAACCTTCGCTCATCCAGGTCCTTCGCTGTGGAAAGCCCTCTCGCTAGAGATTTGTAAAAGCAGATCAGTTGAAGTTTCTGCTTTGACTTGGACAAGGTGCCTTACAAATCTGATGTATTATAATTATAATTTGTATTATTATCATTATCATCATGATTTTTATCATAATTATCATTATTATTATTATTAATATCATTATTATTATGATTGTTATCATCATTATTATTATCATCGTTTTTACTATCATTATTTTTACTATTTGTATTACTATTATTGTTAATATAATTATTATTATTATTTTTATTGGTATTATTATTATCATCATTGTTATTATTACTAGGCCTATATGTACTATATTGATCTCCAACGCTCTATTTTAATGATAATCATGATTATACGTTTAACCAATACCTTAGTCACACCAACGAGACCGGCATCAGACCGACAAGAGACCGATCCAATAATTACACTGGACCAAATAGCAAATTAGAGTCAGTCTGTACACTAACAAAAATGGTGCAAGTATGCACCTTTAGGGGTGCAAACCGATGCAACACTGGCAACACCTTTAAAGGTTAAATCCTGCACCCTTTTTAAAGGTGCAATCCTGCACCCTTTAAAAGGGTGCCAGATTGAACTTTTTAGGGGAAATAATACCCTTTATGGTTCATTCCTGCACCTTTAGGGGGTGCAAACCGATGCAACACTAGTAACACCTTTATGAGTTCAATCCTGCACCCTTTAAGAGGGTGCCAGATTGCACCTTTTAAGAGACATGTTAGTACCCTTAATGGTTCAATCCTGCTCCATTAGGGGTGCAAACCGATGCAATAACAGCACCTTTAGGGGTTCAATCCTGCACCCTTTAAAAGGTGCAATCCTGCACCCATACTGAAGGAATACTCGTGAAATTTGCTCGTACACAAATACATATAAAACATGCATGTTGTTTCTTGGTTAGTAATCATATAATCAATATATTTATTGCTTAAACAAGAATGTAATTGTAACATGATCAGACAAAATGATCTATTACTTAATGATTGCCGAAGGAAAATACAAATCACAAAAATTGATGTGCATTGTCATAATTTGCTTAACAAATCATGATAAATGTATTTGTATGTGAACACGTGTAAAGTAATCATGAATATGCATACAATATGCAAACTTTTATTTTGCACCTGTTTTTGGTCGATAGGGTTCATTTTTTGGGGAAGGGTGCAAAATCTTATATTGCACCCTTGTTGAACCCCTTTTCCTTCAATAGGGTTCATTTTTATGTAAAGGGTTGTGTGTATGTAGCCCAAATGTTCTATTCAGCCCCTGCTTATTTGCCCGCCCATAATCACTGAAATACAGGGCCTCATAATACATACAAGGTGATTACAAAATCAAACATACTGCTTGAAGAGAATTGTGAATGGTAATTATCTGTTGGGAGTTTATCTCAATTTTACCTTGTGATTGCGATTGTGATTACAATATCAGGAATGATTTCTATTTATGTTTTTTTAAATGGGAGGTGAAGGGGGCACCTATCAAATGTTTTTAAAAAGGCACTCCTCGTACCTGAAAAGGGGGCACTCGCTAAAGACTAAAAAGGGAACTTACGACGGAATGGAAAATGGACACTTATTGCAAAGGAAAATGGGAACTTGTCGACGAAAAAGGGACACGTGTCAAAATAAAAGGGGCACTTATCATAGGTGAAAAGTAGAAGGGCCACTTAAACAAAATAATAGGAGTACTTGTCAAAGTAAAAGGGACCCTTTTCTTATGTAAAAAAGAGGCACATCTTACCAAGTTGAAGGGGCACTAGGGTTACTTGAAAAAGTGGGGGCACTGTGCCCGCTCCATCTGCCCCCCCCCCCTCCCCCTACCCCGGAGGGCTGCCACTGGCTATGCCATGATATATTTGTCATCACCCCTCTTCTTGAAAACAATAGATTTATAATAACCTTTAAAATGTGCCGCTCATTTAATGCGACTGAGACCAATTTTGATCTCGAATTTCTACCAAACTTGCCTGTTATACGCTCGTTTGCACTTTGATATACTAGGCCCATCTCATTAAATAACAAGTCTAAAAGTCATATTCATACTTTCATAATAAGATTGTGCTTTAAAGTTGAAACCATATCAGGATTTGTGATTTCATCTAGAAAATAAGATCTAATCGGTCACAATGTGGCCATGGGGGAGGGGGGGCGGGGAGTACGCACATATTAAGACAGGGGATGTGTCGCCCCAGGCGCGTACACAGGGGGGGGGGGGGGGGGGGGGGTTGGGGGGGTTAAACCCCCCCCTTTGGTAAAAAAAAAAAAAAAAAAAAAAAAAATTCCCATGGTTGACCTAAAAAAGCAAACCTTACCCCCCCCCCCCCCCCCCCTCCCCCCCCCCCCCCCCCAACGGAGCAAAATGTCAAATTTTCAAATTTCGAGACCAAAAAAAAAAAAAAAATGTGTGATGATTTCATATTCGGGAAACTGTGAAACATTTATTTTTGTGTTTTCGCCTAATAATCTTATGCAGCGTGAGCTTTCGTTTATTATATTCTCGAATTAATTACTATATCCATACACTTGATGTTTCGTTCAATGGTGCCTTGCTAACTAATTTGCTCAGCTGACTCTATAGGTATTGGTGCTTATGTATACATTTGTATACAAATTTCCTCATTCCATTGTGTTTTCAATTCCCCTCTCTAAATTACGTCTTTCTCTACTGCATCATAGTTTTTTCCTCTACAACACTGTCGTAGGAACCGGGGATGGCGGAAATATCCTCCTCCCCCCCCCCCCCCCCCCCACTGAAAAACAGTTGTTATGGCTGAAAAGTGAAAAACCCTTCTTTTGCACATTTTTTTGGAATAAGTGTGCTTTCCCTTCTCACCATAAAATGTACTCCGAATTGAAAGCAACTAAAGGCATCTTTTCTTTGATTTCACCCAAAGCTCGCTAGCTCGCATTTTAAGTTATTATGATTTTTTTTCTTTTATAAAGATTTTAATTTTTTTATGATTAGGAGTTGTTTCTCCTCATTTTAAAATATTATATTTCTTACAGCTCGCTCGCTTTGCTGAATACATATTCAGACCATCACACCCACCCACCCAACTACAAAGAATGATACTTAAAGATAAACTTTAGTACTGGTAATGCGATTGCATTGTGAAAGAAAAGGTGTGGAAAGGATCAGAAACAGTTGATCATGTAGCATGTAAGTATTGGTGTGCACTGCAAGCTTCTGGAGTCATCAAATCATAATAAATTTGACCGAGTCTTGGTAAAGTAACAAGCACTGTACAGAGAAAGCTATACATAAGATAAAACACATGGTGTCGGGGCTAGTATTACCTTGATTTCCTTGTCTTTCTATGCTCATTACTCAGCCAGTATACATTTTCTTCCAAAATTGTTGGGCCCATGTCATTTATTTGTAATCTTGAACATTCAGTGTAAGTTTCGTTTAAGCAGTATCTTAATTGGACCATGTAAAAAGAGAAACAAACGATGCCATCCAATTTTAAAACAGCCCCCTTGAAATCCTGGGTACGCCACTGGGGTTATATATGTATGAAACTTGTTTTCTGTTTGCTTTGAGGTAAGGCGAGGCGTCAACAATAAATATACCAGCTGGCGGCAGCTAACTGCTCTTATGCGTCTGGCTGCATGTTTTTAATTAGCTCAGCCGGCTTCCGCTCGCGGCAGACAAGCTGCATCCCAAAAGCATGCGCTGGCTGCCGCCTATCGAATGGAAGCCGAGCCTCGGAAAAAGCTAGAAATAATGAGCTCAGCCGACTGCCGCCGGCGGGAGGACAGTGACATGCCCTCAAACTGCAGCCTCTCGCATGGAAGCTGAGCCTCGTCTGAATGAGAGCCTCGTCTAAATGAGGTCGTCTAGCAGCCGCCGGCCCTATTGAAACAGCTACCCGCGGCCTGGTATACCGCCACACCCGGCCAAACGATACCTTTATAAACTAGAATCTAATTTTTCAGAGCAAAAGAAACAGCGCCATCTTATCATCACTGATAAATAACTCGAAAAAACAGTATAGCCTGGCGGAAATAATCTTTTCAGATTGGACAGCTATATAAACCAAACAACAACAACAACTAGTCACTAGAGACAAATATGTGGTCATTCTTTTCTGATATGCCTTTATCAATAAAGAGACCAGTCGTACCGTGGATATCTGATGGCTTACTTCATGTAGATGCACCCTGCATGTAAATGGATTAGATGCCTTGTAGTTTTATATTAAAAAAAATAATGTTAAAAAAACATAAAATTTGCTATTTTAAATTACTGGCTCGCCTATTGTTTATAATATCCAAATCATATCTTTGTGTTTATTTTTGTTATGCTTTAATGATATAAATCCTATTATATACCTTACTTTAAGAATCTTTCCTAATCCTGCCATCTGATTGGTTGAAAGTGAAGTCGTGTTTTTAAATATGCCTGCCGAAAAATTATCTTTGTCAAGTCGAGGTGAGGGAGATAATATTATCTTTGTCAAGTCGAGGCGAGACAGATAGTATTTATATTATATTATAATATGCCGCCGTCATGTTTTCAAATTCTGATGAGTTACGTTTGAAAGATAGATTTCAGTCTAGAAATCAGGGGTACTTTGTTTTTCGAAGAATTTAGAAAATGTAAATCTAATGTACATCTCTATCAGTTATTTGCAGACTGAATAGATAATCAAAACAAACATGTCAACGGCAAGCAAGACGATGAAGCATCTATTGTCATATAGCTTTTTATTAAATGAATTTTCTTTAAATATATTGAGTAAAAAGGTCGAAAATAGGAAAGGGTAGAAGGTATAAACAGTTTTTCTTCGAATGTATTTTGTTTTGTTTAAAAAAAAATTGCGAAATTCTATAGCTCTATTAAAAAGAAAAAGAAAACAGATGCTATGTCGAGAATACAAGTGCGTGATTTAGAAGGAAAAACAGAAATATCAATAATTGTCTGGCCAGCGCACGTCTTAATTCTTAGTCTTTAAAAAGCGGTCAAATTCAAGAAATCTTTTAAAAAGCGATTAGAAAAGAAACTTCACTTTAAAAAAAAAGAGAAGATGAACTGTATCAAGATTACAAAACGTGTCATAAGGAAGGGAGAAAAACTATCAATAATAAATAGCCCGGTCTATTTCGTTTTCGAAATTATGGACCGTGAAAATCATGAACTTTTTACATTTTGATTCGGACATCATTATGAAGCCTTTCTTAATTTTGCAATTTCGAATCCATTTCCAATTTCATGATGGGCCTTTTTCTCATTCATTCATTCAAAATGGTTTACTCTAATATTTTGCTCGCGGCCGCAAGGCAGAATTGCGAAAGTTTACAAGATGGACATTTCAAGATGGACATTGACAATAAAAATGCATTATTGAAGTGTAAGGAATAGAATAAAAGCAACCCGCATAGAAAGAACAAGAAATAGGCATTAAAATCAATGAGACATGTTGAACTAAATAAGGTAAAATATGACAATAGAGGGAAAAGTAAATATACAACAAGGATGAAGGGGAGAGGGAGAGCGAGGAGAAACAAAAGGCCATGAAAAGAGATTTTTAAAAAAGAGACATGAAGAGAGAAGAAAATACGTGAGTGTTGAGAGAGATTGAGATGTATAGATAAGAGAGAGAGGTAGAGAAAGAGATAGTGAAAGAAGGAGACAGAGAGATAAAGAAAGAGAAATAGATAAAGAGGCAGAGAAGGATAAAACAGAGAAAAAGAGAGGGAAAAAGAAGAGTTACAAAGGAGTGACAGGAATATACAGCGGATGGTAAGAAATAACTAAATAACTTGATATCAAGATAAAAGTCAAATCTGGATTTTTTTTAATGTTTAATACACACAACATTCAATCAATGCGTTTATGATTTCTGAAATGTGTGGATAAATATAGATAGAGATGTGTCATGAGGATTTTTTTTTTTTTTTAAAGCGGCCTAGTGGATAATTACATTTTCATTCGACGGTCTGGTAGAATACAAACATTGCACTGTTCATTGAGTAAGTATTATTATAAGAATCGTACGCCAACACTATACCTTAAGCTAGGGTCACAACTCAGAGCGGCGACCGACCGATTAGTAGCCTGCTCGGTCGATTTTTGGGTCAAAACTAGGCTATATCGCGGGGAGCTTCTCCGGCCGGCGCTCCGGCAGTGACCGACTGATGACCCACTTCAGCAGCGACCGAGCGATGCCCTTAAAACAAGCGGTGCCCGAATATTTAATATAGGGTCAAATTTGGTTCTACCTTATGATTATGATTAGCTATTTTTATATATGGGTAGAATAGGCTACGTCGAAACGCGATCTCATTAAAAATCGCGGAGCAGAAAACACTATTAGAGACAGGCGCGCCGGAAGCAGTTTGGGATTGGGGGGGGGGGGGCAAACATTCCAGGGGGCTCACCTTCCAGGGGCAGTGACGTAACGAGCAAAAACGTTTGGAAGGGGGGGGAAGAAAAATCTGCATCACCACCACCACCAATTGGCGGAGATTCCTGGGAGCAGAGCCACCGGAAGCTCGGGGTTTTAGGTATTTAATATCGGAGTCAGATGAGCATACAGGGGCCCGCCTTAGGGCCCTTGGTGGGGTCCGGGGGCTCCAGTTTTAGGTATTTAATTACGGTCAAATGAGCATCCAGGGCCCCGCCTTAGGGCCTTGGTGGGGTCCAGGGGGCAGAGCCCCCGGAAGCTCAGGGGTTTAAGGTATTCAATAACGGTCAGATGAGCATACAGGGGACCGCCTTAGCGGGCCCTTGGTGGGGCCCGGGGGCGGAGCCCCCGTAAGCTCTTAGGTTTTAAGGCATTTAATTACGGTCAGATGAGCATCCAGGGCCCCGCCTAAAAGCTCGGGAGTTTTAGGTATTTAATTACGGTCAGATGAGCATACAGGGACCGCTTTAGGGCCCTTGGTGGGGTCCGGGGGCGGAACCACCGTAAGTTCTGGGGTATTAGGCATAAATTACGGCCAGATGAGCATATTTTGATATCTCATTATTTTGTGACATTGGCAGGTCACTTATTTTTTCTCTCTCTCTTTCTTTCTTTTTATTTTTAACAAACTTTTTCAAAAAGTGAGGGAGGGGGGAGGGCTCGAGCCCCCCGAGCCCGGGCGTTCTGCATACCCTGACATACAGCATATAAGCATATATTTCGCCCGACTGTAAATTTTGGAGTTTCTAATTTCCAACAAACGCATAAAAAGGTATGACTTACAAAAAAATACCGGAAAATCATGTCATTTCAGCAACATTTGTAAATCACTGGTTTTGAATAAAAATTACCCCCCCCCCCCCCCCCTCATCAGTACGCCAGCGTTCAGGGACTCATGAGCTTTTCACCCCTATAACAAAACACAGACACGCTTTCCCATTCTCTCACAATATGTCCACGATATGCGCGCTATTATTAAAACCTCCATTGATATAGGTAGCATGCGCAATGTTTAGGAAATTCAATTCCTGTTAACTTTCCTTTTCTTTGAATAGGATTTAATACGTCATTTAATTGAGTTTTGTTATTATTGTTATGTTCTTTTGGGTTAAAAATACAAACCATCTTTACTCCTTTACTGCTTTTTTTTTTTTTTGAGGGGGGGGGGGGCAAAAATGCGTTTTGCCCCCCCCCCCCCCCCCCCCCCACTTCCGGCGCCTATGATTAGAGATGTAGATTGCAAATGACTTTGAGAAAACGAGGGAGAGAGAGAGAGAGAGGAAGTTGGGCGCATTTTTAGTTATTATTACGCCAATTGTCTCTCCGATCAACCCCACCCCACTCGCTCTTGATTCCTCTCTAGTTTCAATCACTTGTCATGATGCATATTCAATTTATTTGTGGGGGTGTTATTATTGTACAGTGATATTCTTTCTGTTTCGATGTCATTAGGCACTCGTTCCGTGTTTTTCTTCTCCATATCGAGGTTATGGTATAATAATTTATCTCAAGATCGAAAGAAATATACATACTTACTTAATACAAGCAAATAGCAGAAAGGAAAACGGAAAACGGCCCTGAGAAAACGAGCTAGACAGAGAGTGAGAGAGAAACAGGGACGAAGAGAGAGAGAGAGAGAGAGAGAGATACAGAGAGAAAAAAAAGCGAGAAATAGAGAGAGAGAGAGAGAGAGAAGATGGAGAGATACAGAGAGATAATCAATCTTCTCTCATGTCATCTTTTCGTCGGTGACATTTTACTAAATCACTTTTTTTTTTAATGAATATTTAATATCGGGTCAAATTTGGTTCTACCTAAAATTATGATTAGCTATTTTTTTATTTAGGAGTAAAAACAGGCTACGCCGAAACGCGATCTCATTAAAAATCGCGGAACAGAAAACACTTTGAGGGATGAAGATTGAAAACGACACTGAAGAAAAAAAGGAAAGAGAGAAAGTTGGGCATATGGTTATTAATTATTATGATATTTGTCTCTCCGATCAACTCCAACCCACTCGCTTTGGATTCCTCTTTAGTTTCCATTTTTTGTCACGATGTTTTACTTTTTATAACTATTGTACAGTAATATTCTTCTTATTTCGATGTCATCAGGCGCTCGATCGTTACATGGTTTTCCTCTCCATATCGAGGTTATGGTGTAATTATTTATCTCAAGATCCAAAGGAATACTTTCGGAAAAAAAGCAAATAGCGAAACGGAAAAAGTTCCAGAAATGAAGATGGAAAATGGCACTGAGAAAGCGAGCGAGGGAGATGTCATCACATCTTCTTGTTCATTCCTTTATCTTGCATGATTGCTTTTCTTTGAATGATTATTTCAACTAGATTAAAATCTTGTTCTACGATATATTTGTTTAATAACAATTTGTATTTAGGAGTACGTCGGAATGCGTTCCCATTAACATTCTTTGAAAACAGTAACGACAACTGCAAAACAACACGACCTTATGATTATGATTAGCTATTTTTATATATGGGTAGAATAGGCTACGTCGAAACGCGATCTCATTAAAAATCGCGGAACAGAAAACACTATTAGAGATGTAGATTGCAAATGACTATGAGAAAACGAGGGAGAGAGAGAGAGTGGAAGTTGGGCGCATTGTTATTTATTATTATGCAAATTGTCTCTGTTTATGATATTATTGTCAACATGCCGTTGTATAAATTGATTAACTTCTATAGTTTGCAACTGACCCCTTTCAGTCTGTGCTGCTGTTCAGTTTTTATTCATTAATGATTTTTTTTTTTAATGAATAAACTGTTATGACAGACAAGTGGTAAATATTTCGCAGGTCCCCCCCCCCCTCACCCAAGCATTGAGCATTATCTAGCTAGAGGACGAATTCATTTGATTTGTGAATATATCAAAGTTATAATGGCTTAGAGAGTAGTTCGCTGGAGCCAATTAGATAATGTGGTAAATGACATTTTCTGATTAGGCGGGATTTGTCGATGACGGGATCGGAATATGTAGGCGCTTTTCAGCAATTATACAGTGTCTCCCTGAAAAAAAGGAAACCCAAGTTTATTTTGAAATGTTTTATTTCTCCTAACAGAAGTAGAACAAATCAAAACAAAGTTAATACAAATTACATCATTCTGAATTCAAATCAGTTACAAGTCAAAAGAGAATTTGTACATTATCTTTTTCATCCAAAGCAGTATACCCAAAAATAATATTGACAATGTACATTCTTAGTCTTTTGTTAAATATTAATTTTAATCAAACAATGTTTTTTACATTAAAAATAACACTCTTCAAATAAAACATAGTATTACCTCTGAAGAAAAACACACACAAGAAAAAGCATTCTATCTTTTCCATCCCACGTTTTTTTTATTGATTCCAAACAATACAAATTAATTTTAGAAATAAAATACAGTTGTTTTTCCTTGACATGAATTCAAAACATTTGTATTACATAGATTGTACAATTGCTGAAAACAAAAATGAAATCAGTTGTAACATAAGACAAATAACCCCATCCAACCAAACACACAACTACCCCCCCCCCCTCCCCACCGTGCGACACACACACACCACCGACCACACTTCCACCACACACAGTCCTAGCCTCCTCACAATACCCCAAATTGGAGCGACAGACAAACAGAAACAATATATTTAAAACATTTTTTGTAATCATTTAAACGAGGCTACAATAGCCACAATAGCCCAGTGTTAAAAGTTCATGAAAACTTTACTTGTTCCCACTTCTGTAAATGTAAGGCCAATTTACCTGCCCTCCCTGCAATATTCTTTTCTTCTTCCCTAAATTCCAACAGTTCTTTTTTAACCCCCTCCCCCTCCCCCAAAGACAATATTACGGACTTTCCCCTGCATCTATATATCCAATATTTCATTGCACACATAATTGTATTAAAAGTCTTTATTCGTGGATAGTTACCGGACAACCCTAAATGAATATCTATCCAGTCGATAGACCGTAATTCCTTTAGCTCAAACTTTGCTATAACATTCTGCCATAATCTTTGAACATGTACACACTCCCAGAACAAGTGTAAATATAGATGCTGCTTGTAAGTGTCGGCTTGCATGGTGATGTAGATACAGTAGGTTTGCGGGTGCAAATGTGTAAATATGTTTCTATATTTTGCTTACAAACTGAGCACAAGTTATCTACAACAAAGCCGAATCTGAATAAATGTTCTCTGGTATATATTGCTCCATGAATCAGTTTAAAGTATCATACTCTTTTACATCCACTAAACTCCAGTTATCCTTTTTTCCGCTTCTCAAAATAGCTTCCCCAATATTCCCCAACATGCATACATGCATTTAGTAAAACAAACACACAACACCCTCATACACCCAATTTCCATTGCATTTATAATAGTGATAATCGGGAGCGCTAGGAGGGTCAAATCTGACTAACAAGAGCGCTATACAAGAACCTACTATTATTATTATTATTATAATAATAAAAAAAATAATAATAACGATAACCTTATGCCAAAAGGGCCTTAACCTGATTTTGGGGGTTATTATTAAAATAATGTTCTTCACTTGTTGAAATTCGTTTTATTTATGAAGATAATTATGAATTGCAAAAGACCCTTAACGAATATCTCATCTTTTTCCTTACGCCAAAAGGGCCTTAACCTACACGGCAATATTTTTTTTTTTATCAATGACAGATTATTTCGTAATTTCAATTTAATTATATAAATATATATATATAGACGCACCATTAAAACACAAGATTAGTCTACAATAGACACGAAGTACTTAGAATAATCATTGAATATGTCATGAATTTAGATCATGAATTCTGAGTGAGATTTAAGTTAGATGTGGATGCATGAAATGCGACTGTCCTAAATGTACGAAAGCTGCATTATATTAATAAAAATATTCAGATATCAATAATACTTTTTCTAATATTTTAATTAATCAGTTTTATCAGTTTTCGTGATCCAGTAGCCGTAGCAGGGGCTTTCTGGCAAACCAAAGGTGTTGCGAAACAAGAAAATTTCTTTATGCCATGCAGAAGGGCGCTAACTACGCGAGCGTACGATAACGGCAGGTTAAGGCCCTTTTGGCATATACATGTATAACGCCGCGTAGGCTACGGTCCTTTTGGCATAATGCCGCATAGGTTACGGCCCTTCTATGAATAGATACGCTACATTCAAGCCATATGCCAAAAAACACCTAACATGTTTTTTGCACACATCATGAAAACTTCTGAATAATTTAAACTCCACATCTGATTTTAAAAAACACAAGTACAATTTATATGCATATATATATACATTAACATACGTTAAAATTAAATATCTTCAATTTAAATCATAATGTGGTGGGAAAAAACAAAGGCCAATGGCCTATCAAGGTTATTCCCAAAGATAATACAATTTACATAAAAAGTTTCTTAAAACTACTTTTTATCGAAAGTTATCGAATTTATCGAAATTGACTTCAAAAACAAAAAAACGACAACAAACTCTTGATTATTAGAGAGGCCAAAACTTTAAACGCGATTATCTCGGAATGGCCAAAAGCAGTTGAGGCCCTTTTGGCATAAGGCCGACGACCGTCAAAGCGATAGGTGAGACAATTTTATTGATACTTCTTATTATCATTATCTAAATAAAGTAGCTATTTGATATTATGATTTTGTGAAATTAATCCATATTTTGAGTTCATGAGGTCTTACCATTTGACCACGTTGAACCATAGGCCTACTATTCTAAATGAATAATTTTGTTATTTTTAAATAAATTAAAAAATGGAAAGTGGATAGAAAGAGTTTTGCTTCACTTGATCTAAATTAACTCAAACGATTTGTCCGTAAGAAAAATTGATGTTACATCGTTGCCCATTAGCTATATCGCTTTATCATACATTTGTCACCAAGTTGGATTGAATGTGCATCAGTTTCTTTCTATCAGGAGGGTCAAGTAGGTAGTTCTAATTATGAATGTGACAACTGTAGAACATAATAATGCAAACTTTAGAGGCTACATCTAAAGTACGATACACATTATAACGTAAAAGCCGGCTATAATGATAAATGGTAAGGTTAATCTGAATACGGACATCGAAATGACAACACCATCATCCAAAGTGTAGTTATAGGTCTCCATAAACCGGATGCTAATATAAAGTCCCAAACAGAAGATATCATCATCCACACGCCAAATGATATGATCCACGTACCAATATTTACAGTGGTAGCCTTGCGGATACTCTTTCTCTGGAAATATTTGATGGGATCGAAAAGGTGGCAATGTAACGATCGATGCAAATGACGACTACACCACAAACTGATACGCTCAGTATAGAGTTCTGAAATCCTATAAACAAAATGCTTGGTATCCGACCGAAGGCCCATGAGTCGTCGAGCGGAGCGGCATGACGATCAGTCCTACAACAAAGTCCGCGATGGCGATATGTTCAAGATATAGCAATTGATGTAAGTTCGTAGTTTCTTCTCAACGTGGAAGGCTGCCGGGATAAGTGCATTTGTGAAGACCGTGAGGCAACAAAGAATCATATCAGTACAAGGAGAAGAGATACGCTGAACTTAGGTTCACGAATGTCTTGCATTTTGTCAAACGAAAAGTTAAATGAATTTTTCAATACACCATCTGCCATATCTGTTAAAGTGACGTTGCCATGTGTCTCCATAATAAAAAAAGAATAATACAAAATAATAATAATATTATCAGTCAAATTTAGAAAGAACTCGTAATCCAAGAAAGCATGCACCACTAAACAACTGTAAGAAACGGTGCAGTATCAAATACCTTGTTGCCTGAATAGATTCATAATATATTAGCCCGTGCGGAATGTAATCCATTCCACATCACATTTTTTTCTGAAATAAAACGAAACCGCTTTATCTAGGTATGCCGTGATCAGTTGTCAAAATACACCACCACTATCGTTTCTTCAAACATCTCACTGTCGTCTAAAAACATTATCGAGAGGATAAGAGAGCCTCTTAAGTCATATTATGAATGAAATGAATTGATGTTTCCCATTTTTCTTACATCCATTTTTGTTTGTACAGACATGCCAGACGCGTACGGAGACGCCATGAGTATTCATGCGTATCAGACATAGCGTGGGTTACAAACAGCGGAATTATAATTCTTGACAACCAAGAAAGGCTCCGCAATCGTCAGAAGAGACCGATATATGTCAGTCTATAAGTGTGAAACTTGCCACTGCAGAATGCGTAAGATGCTGAAAGGCATACAACTGTTCCATGGGCGGCTTATACTATGTCCCATTTGCAGGCCCAAAAAATCAAAAGGTTAAATTCCAACGGCATTTGAAAGATAATACTAATTTAGAACTTCCCTAAAGAAGGTGGGGCTTGAAAATGTCTTCAAGTGGGAAAATAACGACTATTAGTTGTCAAATCGACTTCGGAGCTATAGAGCCAATAATTAATAGAAGTGGGTTATTGATGTAGACAAATGCTCATTATACCCTTTACAGCTCATTTTATGTATGTTATTACCAAAGAAGAAAAAAGCCAGTCAGTCACTCAAAAGTATCTGACAGTGAAGTCTAGCAAGTAAACGGGTTTCCTTGCATAATTTGAATATTAGGACACTGCTAACGTTTAAATTTCACAGATAGGACATACATGACATATTCATAATCCCTGCAAAGTTCTACAGAATTTGAGGTGGGCTGCAAAAGGGACTTAGTACCTTTAAAGGGGACAGGGGCATGCGTTTTTTCTTTTTAACGCTTTCGTATTATTTTCTAAACAACGACGAAAACAACAACTGCAGCAGAAGAATATATTTAAAAAGAGGTGAGTTTTCGGGCGGAGAGGGGAGGGGGTGGGGTAGGGGGAGGTGGCGATTTTCGCCCATTTGGATACAATTACGATTACATTGCCACAAAATAAATTAAAGATATTACAGTAAATAAAGAATCCGTATCTGTTCATTTTACTCACGGCTATATTTTGAATGATTTACATTTTTTGCAACACAGAATCTTTACAACGGTGTCTCGAATAAGAGGTTGAGCCATGGCATAAGCTAATGGGTTGATCAAGCTGTTGCTGTATGATATCCAGCGACTTACTTCTTGTACATCCACAACACTGTTGATAACGTCATAGAGCCAAGAATAAGTAGAATATATCGAGACGGCAATAGCATTTGGAAACCAGGTAACAGCGAAAGCGAGGATTACGAAAGTTAAAGTCTTCATTGCTTTTCGACCTTCCTGTGTTGATTCCTTCTGGGGCTTCTTGGAGACGTTAATGTATCTAGATGTTGACTGACTTTCATTTATTTCTAAAACAAGGTCTTCGTTATCGCTTCTGGGATGATTTTGTACTGATCCTGTCTTACTTTCAGCAAGAAATGTATCGTCTCTCTTGGACTTACTGGTTGGTGGAGCAGAATCTTTCGATACCTTCAATGAAATATTTGATACAATAATTGTTGTATCTCTCATGGCATCAAACGTAACACCGTTTGGACTGGATTTGCATTGAGATAGTGCATCCTCGTCATTTCTTTACTTGCAGAATTGTTGATATTTTTGGGGTTGGCTTCTGTTTTTCCCCTTGCTCGTCAAATGCTCATTGGAGGCCAAACGCCTTCTGTGGACAGCTTTCACGCGAAAATAAATTCGTAGGTATAGCCCAGTAATGAAGAGAAATGGTAAAACAAATCTCAGGAAGAATACGAATGTGCCTGCCGTTTTGTTTAAAAAATAATTCGGGCTTAAAAAGCCCGATTGTGATATTTTGCCACTTGGGTCTATGAAATCCCAAACACAAGTTAACGAGAGCCATGTTCCAAAGGAAAGGATCCACGTAAAGATGTTCACAATGGTAGCCTTGCGGATATTTTTCCTTTGGAAATGTTTGATAGGATAGAACGTGGCTATGTAACGATCGATGCAAATGACGACTACAACGCACACAGATACACTGAGAATAAGAGTTCTGAAATCCTAAAAACAAGGTACCAAGCACCTGGCCAAAGTGCCAACCATCATAGAGATTGACAGTCGCGCGGAGAGGCATACAGACTAGGCCAACGAAGAAGTCTGCAATGGTTATGTTCAAGATATAATAATTGGGATAAGTCCGTAATTTCTTCTCAACGTAGAAAGCTGCTAGGATAAGCGCATTTGTAAAGACAGTCAAAGCAGAAACCAGCAATAAAAGGAGGAATGTCGCATTGATTTTTGGTTCGAGCCTGTATTGAGTATTATCATCCGACAAATTGTCAGAGGTTACGAATGTTCCATTGGTAAGAGAGAAGTTGTCTGGTATCTCCATTATGGCAAGGAAAACCCGGATTCATCCTCCAGAAGCTAATTACCGGAATATTACGTCAAATGCGAAACGCGACATGAACAAATCACTAGTACAATAACGTGTACATATAAGCTAGGACAATGATCTCTTTCGTTTGTGTCTGCGGCGACGAGAAGAGTTATGCTAAGGTCACAATCCTTGCAATAAATATCTTTTGAGCATCAGTATTAGATCACTTTCATGGATCGTGGTAAACCTGACCATGCTGGTGGTTGATTAACAAATGTTCACAGATCACCACAACGCTCAATAGGATATCGCTCTTAAAGTCAGATATTTGGGTACAGGCGAAATTCTGAAGGAACTTTGGTACTGAATAGCGCTGACTAGACTGGAGCTTTTCTACAAAGAAGCGCTATATATTGTCCTGAACAGGACCATGATATTCATTTTCCCCCAATCCTAACCTATGCAGATGATTTTCTCCAGTTCCCCACATCCCTAGGTGTATCTATTGAATGAGGCACGGACGTAGGCGTGCATCGAGAAAATAGCGTTTGACTCACTGTATTTCAAGAAAGAACATATTGATTGAATTCACTTCACTACTTCTCGATATTATGAAATTTATACTTTCTAAAGCAGCTCCAAATCGTAGTGTATTGTTGTTTTGCGCCTTGAGCATTTGACTGTCAAGTGGATTTGGCGCCTTATAAATCATATGTATTAATATTATTAGAGGAGCGACACTTTGTCACGTGTCATCTATCAGCACTGTGTTTTGTGTTTCCAAGAAAGGAAGAGATGTCGTTATTAATAAAAGGTACGTGTGTTAGATATGAGGTGAAGTAGACAGGTACCAGGTAGGTAGGATGTGATTCCTTTAATGTTTCAGCGTCCTTGGGGAAACTTTGATACAGCCTGGGTAAAAAAGTACTTTGTAGGCGCCTTGAAGATACTGAAACTATACTCATTCACTGTTGGTCATGATGGTGGAAAAAAAAATTTACCCCGATTTATGGAAAGATTTTAACAATGATTTCTTCCTACTAGATCTAGATGATAGTATACATTCTCAGATGTTATTGAATAATAATTTGTGAGTGTCTGTTTTGCGTGACTGCTAAAGCATGTGTATGCTATTATGCTAATCTACTAGGGGACATACGTCCTTAAGTCATAACTAACAGTAATGAGGAACAATGCCTCATAAAAGAGCACTAATAAAGCATATCGACACGGTTTTGATCCTGGGGGCTCATAGTAACGAGGCCATTGATTAGGCTAGGGTACGTCGCCGCCCCCACAAATACAAAAAAAACAAAGAAAATGCAATACATTTTCAATAATTCATTGCATGTTGCCCCAACCCCTAAGATAAACAAGTCCTCTATGTGGGCATTGCCTTGACCCATAATGCATTGCCCTACAGAGGATTTGTTTATGTTGGGGACCGGGGGAAAATGCAATGAATTATTGAAAATCTATTGCATTTTCTTTGTTTTTTTTTGTATTTGTGGGGGCGGCGACGTACCCTAGCCCCCGCTGCGTACAGTCATGATTCAGTGGCTACGTAATGGCCCCGTGGCTTTAACTCGGCTAAGTGGGAGCTCTGCTTTAGGCATAGTACCTATAGGGCCAATGTATTTATTTATCTATTTATTTATTCATTTATTTATTTATTCATTTGTTCACTTATTCATTTATTCATTTATTGCAACGAAGCAGGTTGGATTGGAAACGTATATACTTTAAAATTCCTGTATAACTATACGGATTAAACGTATTCCATTCTTATTTCCTGATATACAACACTTTTTTGTTTGTTTTTTTAATGTTTTTTTTTTTACTGCAACCCCTGTCTGGATCTGTCACTGTTGAAAGCGGTAGAATACACAGAGATAGGCCACAGTTTCAATGGGTAATGATTTATATGATTATGAAAAACACATAGTTTTAAAATATTTGTTTTGGCATTTTATGGCATTACTTTCTGCAATGAAAAAAAGAAGAATCGCTAAATGTTCATTGCATGTACTATTAACTGCTGCTACAACTGCTGCTACTATATTTATACTACTACTACTACATGGTGAACCAAGGCTAATCAAGTGAATCTTGATTGTTTACAGATTTCGATTGATTTTGCTAGGTAGGATGACATAATGAAATATCAAATTATTTAATTCTTATTAAATGTTACACCGCCCCCCCCCCCCCCCCCCCCAGAAACAAACAAATCCTCTTCCCAAAAATGTTTCCGGACAAAAGATGAATCCTTTCCGATTTTGTATAAAAACAGATGACATGACACACCCATATATAAAACAAACGAATCCTATACAGCACAATCTGAATAGCAAAGACGATATACAATGAAAGAAATAGACGAACATATCTCATCAACTCCTGTAAACGAAAATCGCTTTTAAATCATGATCCTTAGGCCTACACATGGCACAGTCAATTTTAAAATAACAAAAAAGTAGCCCCCACCCCCCCCCCCCCCCCCCCCACCCATCATGGCCCACGCTGGCTACGAATGTTTGTCACGTAAATTGACATTATAATGACTATTATATCGATAGACTCCGGCATCGGAAGCAACTTGAACAAAGACTAAGTGCACGGCGTGGGCTTTGTTATACATATTCATTTATATGAAGCGAAATTGAAAGGTAACTGCGACACTACGGAAACTGTTCTCTACCGAAAGATGAAGCAATCGACATTTAATAGGATCTCGGAGGATTGCTTCAAAGAGGCTGGAACCTTTTGGAGAAAATGCTTTTGAAGACTTTTGTATTTAGGTCCACAAAATTTCATTAAATGCATCTTCAAAAAGAGCCCCTTTTGCAGCCCTTTTCTGTTATTGATTTCTTTTTCAAGTTGCTTGAACACTTAATGTGATAAATGCTAGTAAATTGTGCTACACAAATAGGTGAATGTACCCTCTATATCGCGTTTTGAATGACAGACCTTTTGATTGATCTCAACAGCATAGAATTTATCCCTATAGGTTCTATATTCGTATGACGATAAAGGGGGAAATGAGTTACACTTTCCATGTTTCAGTATTAGACTCTAAGATCATTTATTCGACAGATTCATCACCACTTAACTAGTTTTTTGTTATTAGCTTGGACTCAATACAAAAACCACACTGTTCAGCAGGCCATGGGTTAAGCGAAGACAAACAGAATGGAAGAAAACTTGCTCATTAAGCAGGGCTCCCACTTAGCCGAGTTGGAACCTCGAGTTGTGGCGAGATGGCGCGATCTTATGGCAAGCCGTTTTATTATTAATTGATATCAATAAATCAATTCTTGTTATCAAGAAATAATTTTATGTGGTAAAGCAAAGGTAATTCTTGATATCAAGAATTCGATTATGTG
>JAVYIG010014395.1:0-41745 GCA_035222895.1 Strongylocentrotus droebachiensis
AGTCCTTTTCCCCACCTATATTCACCATTAATTTTTCGAGTTAAATTCCGCGTCATAACTATTTGCCCTCCAACATCGCTTACAATGGGAGTACGAAACAGGCAACATTGACTCTATTAATCAGCAAAAAAGCATTCGTCTACGAAGGATAAACCGTGTATTGGTGAACTGATAGTGCTGTTAAGACAACTTCTGGCATAATAATAGCCTTGGAAGAGGCTCTGCCGTATCACTCGGTGTTCGTCGCTGCTGTGCTATTTTTAGCACAATCGCACTTGCTGTGACGTCAAGAGTAAGCGCCCCTACGTCACACATTTCGAGTAAGCAAACTATGTGGTGTATTGAGCACCTACGTACCACGCTATTTCTAGTGCATCGTATATTTGCTAAATACAAATATTTCAAAGAAAAGCGTGTTTAATCTGAAAATGTATTTCATGCTTTAATTCGGATTTCCGTATTTGCTACTACAACACAAAGAAATAAACGACGCCATTGCAAAATATTTATCTAACTCCTCATTTTTTCGTACCATATATAGTTGAACTCGTGTCGTATCTTGACAGGAAGTTATCCTCTCAATCCGATATTCCTCTTTCTTTTGTACATAATCATGATAATGCTGTATATCAGCAAACCTCTTATATTCAAGATTATGAAGCTGGTATTTATTTGGCTTCCTCTCGGTTATCACGTGCAGCGGAAACATAGGTGTGCCCCCTCAGACCAGCATTATTTTAATGTGCCCTTACATGGCTTCAGGGTGTGGAGTATATTATTCCACCCCTTCATTTTGGGACAGATGCCCTTTTCATAGACAAATCTAGTTTCCGTTCCCCCGTATTATTATCCAAGTGGACTTGATGGATAAGATGAAGGATTGCCTACGAAGCGTTGTTATTCATGCACATTTTGCCTTGGATGTATATGGAAAATAATGTCGCCAGAAAAGTATAACTTCGTCCATAATTCGTTCCTAAGACATTTTCATGTAAATATTATCTTGAAATACTGCAGTAGGTTTGGAAAAACAAATGCATTTGCGTCTAGTTGCATTGTCAGCCCCCATGATACAGGTTAATGAGTTCTTGGCTAATTAGGACTTAATATCAGCTGTAGTTGCCCCTTCTGCGTCACGAAAAATCATTCCTTTTATACTAAAGTGATAAAGATAACTATCTGCTGCCATTAAATTGTATTATGTAGGGTAAAATAATCTGATTTATTTACTGATATTCATGTTCAAAACAGTCAGATTTAGATTTGTCGCGAGTCGTACGCACGAAAAATGAGTCTGGGCTTGTTTTTTTTTTGTATAAGCAGACGACTGTTGAGTCCACGTGACTATTGAGATCAGAGACAGGCGAAGGCGTGATGCATTCAGCACATGTGAGGGCCTTTCACGAAATGGTGGGCTTTCTGTCCTAGTTTTATAACGTTCCATCTGATAAAACCACAAGTTTACAAATTAGATCAGATCATTTTTAATCTATTTCATCTTAAAAGAATAATAATATACTCATTTTCAGTAAACATCGAGATGGACTATTAATGGAAAGTAGGCCGCGCGCATTGGCCTATTTTGATGGCAGTTTTATGAAAGATTATTGCAAAGTTGAAGTGCGAAATACTGTCACTATTTCGTTTGAAAGCAAAATTATAAAAAATATTAATTGAAAATGAATCTTCACTGATATGTAATGAAGTTGAATTGATATCTGTTTATGCGGGATATCCCTTGAGACCGACTGCCTGCGAGACCGACTGCCCGCGAGACCGACGATGTCGATCTCGTGAACTGTCTTAAAGGGATCCGGTAACTTTGTTTTCGATTCTGAAACAAAAATCTGGATTTGGTGAGCACTAAATTTATTTTTTTATTTAATCGCGCCGGCGATAATTCGCTCGGGGGGGGGGGGGGGGGGGGGGGGGGGGTGGTAGTGATGAGCACTAATTTTATTTTTTTTGCCCTCGAAAAATTGAAAAGTCGAAACTCCCCCCCCCCCCCCCCCCCCCCCCCCCCCCCCCCCCCCCCCACTGGAGCGCCAAGGGAGGGGGTCCATCTCCAAAACAAGTTTTTGTTTACGTTTTTTCCCCCATGCAGGGCCCCGCCCCTCTCATCCGCCAATGGCATGGGCTGTCGGTCTGGTGAAACCACACACCTTTCTCTATAGAGATTGATAGTATCATCAGTCTAACATGCTGTCGGTCACACTGGGCTGTTAGTATTATGGTCCCCCCCCCCCCCAAAAAAAAAAAAACCCGCTTTAGAACATATTAAGTTATTATGTGAAGACTGAGTGGTCAACCTGCTTATTTTAATGTGGCACTGGAAACAAAGATTCCTTGAAGTGGAATTCGAATGATGATGACAATTTGAATGATATTCACTTACTTCATCCTCATGAATCAAACTTCGGATAATCACAAACTTGTGATATTATTGCCTATCAATACGTTCATATCTTATGAAGACACGGCTGCCTTGTCTCCAGGGAGAGGGGGCTACCCCTCTCACAAAAGAAGCGGTCAAGCTAGATAAATTAGACTTATTCGATGCTTGCATATTTCCAGTTTGATACATTATAAAATCATGTAAAAAATAATATCCCACCCTCCTCTATTGAATTTCGGAATTGGTCTTCATCATCACCATGGCGTTTTGTTTATAGGGCCGTATTGCAGTTTCATCTTTCATGAAATTTCCATGCATGTTCTCACACAATTTTGAAGGAAATAAAAACCTCTCTGTTATGAAGAGGAGAGAGATTGTCCTTGGTATTGATGATTCAAGATGATTCAACACCATCATCATCAAATTGACATTTGTGAATACCTGGAAGAATCGTTTGACATTTCTACTAACCTTGCACTGAACCGTATGGAAGCCGGTGGAATGCGTGACTCAGCAATAGTCAGTGTGTATTTTTAAAACCAGCGCGGGGTGTTGTATTATGAACAAGCTCGCGATCAAAACATTGCCTCTAGTCTAGGTACACCAAGACCTTATTACGAGGGTTGTATCATGTTATTGCTTTTTATTGACGGTCAATACTGCCTGAATTTTACTTCAGATTAAAGGATTGAAACCTTTTGGTTTCCTTTAGAGTTTTGTATTACTTATAGTTAAGCATAATATCGCGACTTAATGCTCTACGAGTGGGTCAGCATCCTTATTAAAATATTAAAATCCAGTCACATGCAGTGAAACACCAGAGAAAAAGGGTTAATGTGTTAAAACTGTATTTATTAAGCATGTGATTAAAATATTTGTTTGTATCTATATTTAATAAAAGAATGATACAAAATCTTTAAAGAAGTATTATAATTGAACAATATTTTTCTTGGTGACATTACGAAGCCGAATCGTTTATCAGCGTGAAATTTTTATGCTAAGCGTGCAGCAGTAACATGAGTAAAGTGACCGGAAAATGTAAAATTAAATGATCGAAAACTGTTGGCATCATAGTAATGATGTGGGCATTGTAAATGAAAGTATAATGATGTATGGGAAATTCTACTGTACATTATGCACACAAAACAAAATCGGTTTGTATCGGAGACTAGGGCATCTGTACTTCGATTTATTACTCATCTGCTATAACTACGTTATAAAAAAAACCTCCTATATAGCGTGTCCATTAGGTCATTAAAATATTCGATGAATATTCATGATTGAGCCAGTTATCTAAGAGTTTTACGTAACATATCGACTGATATAATTATATAATATTTAGTGAGCGCTAACTACGAATGATGTGTCATTTTGTTGATGTACTTTGTTATCAATTCGGTCGTCATGGAAGTCATAACATGTAGAACAGTAATTAGAACATCTCCATGGCCGACCATGATTGTAAATATCTCAGATTTTGATTGTATTTGATCATGTTTTTGATCTCCTGTCAATTCTCATTGTAGTTGTAAATGAATTTGCGTCATAATATTTGTCAGGTGAGATTCTTTTCATGAGTAGGCTAATGTAAATAAGAATATTATAAAAAAATATGAATTAAGAAAATCTGTGTGATGTATATAGGGAGGGATACGGGTTAAGATTTTGAAGGGTGCGAGGAGAAATACTAAAAAGAAGAAGAAGAGGAAGGGGAAGAAGAAGAGAGAGGAGGAGGAGGAGGAGGAGGAGGAGAAGAAGAGAAAGAGGAGGAGGACAAAATGAAAAGGGAGGGAGGACACAGAAATAGAGAGAGAGAGAGAGAGTCAGACAGAGAAATAGACAGAAGGAGAAAGGGGGAGGGAGAAAGAGAGAGAGAGAGAGAGAGAGAGAGAGAGATAGAGAATGGAGGTGGGGTCAGAACTGGGGTTGGAAGTGGGAAACGGGGTGACAAATATTGGTTTGCGGGTAGTCACTATAGAAACGAGGCTTTTACTTTGTTATCAAACCAAGAAAATATTTATTTAGAGGTTCAAACTTTGAACGCATTTCCGTGTGAATGAAATTTGCCCTAGCTTAGTCACTGTACAAAAGATTCAGATAACTTGAAACGATACAACTCAGATCTTAATCGTGTACTAATCCCATAGGCAAACTATTTGACACCCTCTTGTAGTATTTGGCTCTTTCTTACTGGTATGATACTATGGGCGGAGTATATACAGGAATCATAACAAAGCTATATAGAAGAGACCTGAAAATCCGGTATTTACTCTTTTTCTCTCTCGTATAGATGCTTGACGTACTGAATGCGCCCACTCAGTCAACAAGAGCCACATTCTGGTATATAAGGAACTGGTAGGCAAAAATAGTATCATTCCTGATTCGGGACAGCGCAGAGGAACCAGGAAGAGATCTGATGATCAAAACTAGGAATCTGATGACTGAAACCGTCATAAAGCCACGCTATATGTTAAGGGGAAAAGGATAGGGGATTTTCCCGATTTTTTTGCCAGTTTACATTTTTACCGCCAAAAGTACTCAATAAAAACTATTGGTGATTGATACTCGCCAAGTATCCCAAAATTACTGCATGTTTTCATGAAGAACTTGAAGAGGGGTGAAACCCCGCGAATTTACCTACTCGGAAATTTATAAAGTATTATGCACAAGAGAGGAATAAAGTAAAAACTTGTACAGAGAGAAAAGAAGATATACAGAGATAATATTATTGGGGAGCGAGAGAAAGAGAGAGAGAGAGAGAGAGAGAGAGAGAGAGAGACTACTAGAGGATACACTCTTATTTCCACGGAGTCAAATTTCACTCTAAATGGCGTCAGCTGGGAGTCAACTCTATTCCTAGTTAAAGTGACACGGATTCCGAATTAATTTGACTCGGATTGTGTGGCATCAGCTGAGAATTGACTCAATTCAGAGTCAAGATGACTCCTTTTCCGTGTCACTTTAACTAGGAATAGAGTTGACTCCCAGCTGACGCCATTCAGAGTGAAATTTGACTCCGTGGAAATAAGAGTGTAGACAGTATACTGTACAATACTCGCAGAGGGCGCTAAACCACATCACGATTCAATCTTTTGCCTCAAATTAAAAACACAAACATTAAAATTATATTCGAGTTTGTTGACCAAGCTCCAAGCATAATAATCCCCCTGTTTTATTTTCCCCGAGAAAGCGCTTGTTTTAATCACAAGATCTTAAAACAACGAAAATTACATGCACAAACTTTTTAATGTTTTGGAAGACGTCACAACAAGGCATAATGCACTGTCAAAATCAAATACAATCTGTACCTCACTTGACAATTTTACAAATAACTGGCGAAATAGTAAAAATAAATTGTGAACAATGTTATGTAAGGGAAATGGGTGGTATAAACGTTTTATGTTGTTATTGTTTTTTATATTAATTATTTATCTTTGTTTTTGACAAACAAGACAGCCTGCATTGGCAATCAATTTTCATTAGGCCTATACAAACAAAAGAACTTTAGAGAGTTTATTCGGCTTTTAATAAGCACATGCTATACGATAATACTTCAGTGATGGCTTGTATACAATCTTTGAGATGAAGAGGAAATTATCAACTTGAGATTTTCATTCTTGGCACAGTGCCAAACAGGAATTAAGTTCTAACGATTAAAACTCAACTTACCCCACTCAAATCACGGTGAGGGCTCCGTAAATATACTTGTCCTTCATAATTAACCTCTTACCAGTAATATATTCATTTTAATAAAGTACAGCGCATCCGTGATAATAGGATGATTTGTTTCTAAATTATTAACTTATGATTATACCTAGGCCTATCTGAAGTGTTTTGCTATCAGTAACACTGCAGTATTAATCATTAGGAAGAGAGGAAAAATGAAAATATGAAGAAAATGAAAGTAATAATAATAACGACTGTGTATGAATTATGCATTGCAAAGACACGGCTCTCACCTGAAACAACTATAATTCTTTCTTTCATGGTTATTACCCTAAGACTTGCATGCAGGTGAATGCACTGTTGGTATAAACTCATTCCTCGAGTAGAATAAAATAATATCCGATTTACTTCACTCATACCAGGGACGTGATAGAGAAGGACTTGAATCAAGCCGTTCTCCTTTGACCCCATGCTCCAAGCCGCCGGAAAGTTATGCGCTAATCTGCAGCTGTTGACCAGGTGGTGAGATAAAAGAGCGCATGAAATTTTAGGATTTAAAATTCCTACATCAGAAAATGGTATCACAGCAACTGTTCGCTGTCCCTTCCAATGATTTCTCATCCATTGTTGAATGTGTAAAGAGTAGAACAAGCGAACACAAACTTGTGTAATTTCAATCTTTTTTAAACTTGAAAAATACAAAAAACACGCGAAAACACGCATTAGCAAACTTAATGTTATTGAAGATTGTAAATCATGGATCAAATAACGGGACATTAAAGCATGCACAAATTAGCGCATCATCCTAAAATATTGAGTTTTTGACAGGATGTAATTTTTCTTTTACCAACTCTGGCACACAATTTAAAGGCAGGACGGAGTTCTAAATTTGAAAATTTGTTTGATGCACTATTCCCAATAAAATTCCCATATAAAGTTTTTAATTTACACTGTAATTTTGCCGGTAATTTAATATTTTGTAATAAATGTAAAACTGGTGCCTGGCTTCCGAAATTCCCCGCAGTGGAAGCGCGGTTCGGAGCATGGAACTTCAAAGCCAAGTGGAATGTTACACATCCCATTGTTACGCTTTAGAACTCAAGAATGCGTTTGAATAAATTACAAGAGTTTCGCCTCCTGTTCTTTCACCTCCCTGCTCATACTTATAAATCTTGGTATAACTTAGAAATACATGCCCTCGTTGTAGTCAAGAGTAAACGAAAATATAGGCATTTCATCATTACCCCGAAAACGGTATGCGACAAGATAACAGAAACCACCATAACTGATGAAAACATTTTCAAAGGTGCCGGTATTAAAAGCATAAAATATAGGCCTACTGAGTTGGTCGGATATACATAATACTCCTTTTTGGCACTTTTTACCAGTAATTCCTAGAAGTGCGCATGTATGTATGAAACAGTAATGGATTCTCTCTCTCCCTGTCTCTGTCTCTCTCTTTCTCTCTCTGTCTCTCTCTCTCTCTCACTCTCTCTCCTCTCTCAAAATCAGAATTACTATAGGTAGATTGTCAATAAAACATGCTATAAATTATGTGTCCCCGAATCCCCCTCTTTGCATGGAATCTGCTTTCCATACAAAACCAAACTGATATTTGAAATAGAATCACAGCATTTAATTTATAGCGAGAAAAAAAGTGATATTCAAATGAAGATATCAGGAAATAAACAATGCCTCAAGTTTCTCAATAGAAACAAATACTTTCAAGTATCTAAACCCAACTTTTCGATATTAACACTCATCATACCGGATTTAAAATGTCCATCGTTTAATAAAACAATTTGGGACATATTACATTTCTGAGCACTATTTAGATCATGTCTATAAAATCAAAACAAATACAAAGAGTCATACTTATAAGCAGGATGAATAATATTATTTCTCCTCCACACCACTTCATAAAAAGTAATCATATTTCAAATAAATATTCCAGCGTAGCCTTAGCTTCTGCATATACTTATAGGCAACTTCATGAACACAGATGTAGTTACATGTATTTCCTTTAATAATCAATATTTCATTTCTAGCTTCGTAGTTGATGATTTTCAAAATTCATATACGAAAACCTTTACCACTCCGCCCTCATTTTATGTGGGCATGTTTCCGTTGTCATATGATTTAAGTTAAGTATTTTATTTTATTTTGTAATCATTTGGTACATACATACATCTTTTTATATTCCACCACAGAATCCTAAAGACTCCTTTGCAACAATTTCCATTATTCCACTCTCATTTTTGTGCCTTCATATCTTTATTGGTTCTCTCTCTCTCTCTCTCTCTCTCTCTCCAGGCAAATTTCATTGCAAAATTACAAATATTATGCTCTCTTTCAAGAATTTAAAATATAAAATAAAAAATCTAAGCAGTTTGCATATTGTATCTAGATAGATTCACAATAAGGCAATCGTAGATTCACAATCAAATTAAGATTTTTAAATTTACTTTATTATCATTTTCATTTGACACATTCATAAATCACAATAAACAGTTGATTTGTTTATTAAGGCACAATCATAATAACATGAAACATAATTATCTCAAACACACGAGGAAAAAATCTAAATAAGTAATATCTATGCTTATCAATACTGATAACTTAAAACAAACACATAAACAATTGATTCTATATAGGTGAAAAGTAAACTTGTTTTCACTCAAGATGCTATACATGACAGTGAATAGATGTAAACAAAAAAGCACCCAAAAACCTTGAATTGCTACATGAAACTTAGTATAATGCACATCCTTTTCTATTAAAAAGATAATATCATACACATAAAAATCAATGACTATACAATTGATCTTTAATAAAATATGATATAATTCTTTTATATAAATAAATACAATGTGTTTAATCAACACCATTTGTATTAATTCGCATTACATTTCATAATGGCACAAATTATAGCATTTGTAGTTATTTCAAATGTATAGATCTACACCAATAGGTTACTATACTACTTTAACTATATAACTTCATCCAAATAGTCACTCTACATGTATTCAACGATTTATAATTTCAGATACTTTTATTCCATTCATTTTGTTAAAGCTACCACTATCTCTACAGTTTCACATCAATATTATCATAAACTATACTGAAAAGAGTTGTCTCTAACAAGATAGCTAAAATTCACATCACGTAACATACACAAGAATATAAAAAAACAAGCATTATACAAATAAATTAGAATACATACACAAAAGACAGTGACTTCAATTTATCAAGAATTTTCTGCAATGGTAAGATATTAGAACAAATATTTAAGTATAAAAACAAAACAAATTACCATGAGAGTAAAATGTTAATATTTTGAAATAAGTGGCAAAAATTCACAACACAAACATGAAAGATTTCAGTAATCTAAGTTTCTAAGCACATAAACCTTTAGTTAAAGTTTCAACTTATTGAAATTTGGTGAGATAAAGAGTAAACATCATCAGATATACAAGATTTCAGAGACCGACAATTCATAACAAATGAAGAAAATGAAGATGCTGGAAGAGTAGAATAATGCAAGTGGCACATAGCAAATCATGCTCGTTACACTTAGTTCTGAGCAAAAAAGCATAAGGAAGGTTTGTTATTCAATAAATTGATTTCCCTGTGATACTTTTTGTACAAATATGAAAGAAAAAAATTGATCAAATAACAAAAAGAAATTTGTTATTAAAATGGCTGTCAGAAAGTTCGCCCATTTCTACCAATAGGCAAAAGTAAATAATCAAGTTGAAAATTTTGTTTGATAAAAACCAATTTACATAAAATCCATAACCTTACAGTATTGATTCAAATTGCATTGAAATACAATAAAAACATTATATTAAAAAATTACCTTAATGATCATACAAAAATTATTTGATTTACTCCCAGCAACCTGCAGCACCCTATTGCTACAGTCAAATAACAATCTGCTGTAACAATGCAATGTATTGCTACTACTACTGTTTTTTTTTTCTTGGTTTACTTTTTGAGAACTGTTTACCTCACACCATTTTGTAATACAAAAACTTTTTTAGCATTTTCAAACCAAACCCATTTTGTAATAAAAAGACTTCTTTAGCATTTTCAAACCAAACCCATTTTGACATTTTTCTTACACTGCATGAAACACCTCAGAGATTTTGCATGTGTAAACAGTGAGCACTGTGACACTATCATGGTTCCCATCATTTCATGAAGAAAAAGAAATCCCTGATATTTTCCTGATGGAGTTTCAAAATGCCAGAATATGAATACACTGAAACTAAAGTTACTTGACCGGTTTTCTGATATTAGCTATGTCCTTACTTTCCCCCTATCAGTTTCTGTTTGTTCCTTTTCATTCTTTTCTTTTTTTAATTTCCCATTTTGTTGCCGTCTTGTTTGACTATAAAGTAAACTCTCTCGTCAATAAACCACAATCTTTATAATAAGAGTTTTTCACAAGCCTATCAATTGTTCAGGGGATAAGAAATATGCAATTTAAAATCCAAGTGCACAAGGTTGTATTCATTGATGATCATGCAACTCCTCATCGCAAGTACTTTAGGTAAATAGAAGTCAAGATGACAAAAAGCTGTAAACTGAAACCTAAAAATCTATGATTTGTTTTGGGCTGCAGACTGCAGCTATAGTACGATGATCTTTTGGATACAGAAGTAGTTGCAACAATAGATTGTATCATCTGCTGCAGGCAAGAAGGCTGTTGCTGCCACTGACGGCTCTTGTGGCCTTCTTGCCGGCAGCCGATGAAATAAACATTTCTTTCTGCTCTTTACTTTTGCAAAACTTTTTCACTAATGAATACTTTTCTGTAGTAAGTAATCTAGAAATTATTAATATCTTCCTAATCTAGACCATATAATCTTTAGAAGAAAAAAAATGCACATGATCATATTTATAAAAGCATGTTTCTTTGGTGAAGCTTCAAGTCTTATTTAGTAGGATTGGCCTTCGCAATGACAAGAAATAACAAGAAGATATGATTGTATACTATTCACATTGTAATGATAATATCTTTATATACTCTATAACATCATACCTTCTTTGAGGAGCCAGAAGGGCTTTCGCTCCGTGTTAAAGTATAAAGTATATGTGTTAATGTCCTTCTAGCTCAAAACAGACGATATCATATCAGACTAATGAGGAAATAGAGAAAAAATCTACATGATAAAACTTCAATATACACAAACATTATTGACATAGTAAAATACAACAGTATAGGTATACAACTACATAAACCTTGAATATTACTTTAAAAATTTTAAGCGTACTGTCATATTCCACTGATTTATATTAAAATATGAAATATATCTTCCTCATTGTACAGTCATCATTCCATGACAAATTTTGTAAATATATTTTCTTGCTCATAGTCCTGATATTCTAATACTAATACTAATCCTAATACTACATTGAAGGCCATAAATATATGGCCTTTTCAAGGTTTTTAGAATTGTTGTCATATTATAACATGCACTGTTTTTCTTCAGCAGAAATTGTATCTATCTGTTCACTAGCTACATGCAACAATGAAGATGATATATCAGTTAGCCATGCAAAAAAGTCTGAAAAACGAATTCTCTTACAAATCTAAATGGCAATTTGTAAAAAATGAGAAAAAGCAATTTGTTTGGTTTAGTACAGTACAGGCACGAAATTCTTCTCTAGCCATAAACACTATAAAAATATGGTGTCTACTCCGAGTTAAATTGCAGGTTTATGGGCGAACATAAAACAACTATTACGTCTGTTCTAACTCAAACAATACCAAGATGTCATGTGTCCCGACATACATGTATGTTATCATTTCAGTAAATTGAACAACTTTCCATGTAACTTTCGAAAAATTTTCATAAAGATATTGGCAAAGATGTTAACAATTCTAAAATTGAAATACAAGACAAACTTTTGAAACGGGATCTTGTAATCCCTAAATGTTGTACCGAGTATTGAAAGCATTTATTATGCTAAGAAGGCCCTTTATTATGGAATAATTTTCCAGCTGAAGTAAGAACAAAAAACACACTTGACTCATTCAAAACCCACCTTAAGACTTTTTTTTAATGTTCTTATTCAAAGACAATTTCAGTTAACTTTTTATTTTAATTATGTGAATTTCATTTGTTGATAATTTTTTTGGCCTCATTCGCTATCTTTATTATGAAAAATTTGATTGCATTATTACTTTTCTGATCTAACTCATAGTGCCCTATGAGAGAAAAATTCATGTTAAATGGGCTATCCTGTTAATAGAATAAATACATAATGCTGACATTAAGTTAAGCTACTCGAGGTACAGGTGATTTTTCATAAAACCCCATGATAAATGCACAGATTACACGCAACCCCCATCCAAGTAAAGCCACAAATCTGAAATATGAATCTAATGTTCATACTAAAATGAATGTAAAAACATGGTCATTGCACTTTCCAAACTGCCTTTGTTCCAACAAAGTGCATGAAGTGTTTTTTGACATCTTCAGGAAGTGATGTGGGCTGAGGTCTCCATTCATTTATAAGGTTTTTTTAAATTGTGTCAACGAGAATGCCATTAACGTCAAGAGCGTGTATTCACTCAGGTAGCTCACACCCATTGTTCACTTCCCTTTGAATCCAGTACAGCTAGCGTAGGTACGTACCGTTATAATTGGAGAATGGCATTCTAGATCGAGGTGACCATCAAAATTGAAGTGGACACGTTCTTGATTCTGGTAGTGGACAGGGCAGAAAACAATACGCATGCTCAGATCGTCAGTTACACGTCCTCGTGCCACAGCTCACGATGTGGTCTTGATAACCGAAAAAGCCCTTATTGTAACATTCCCATTACTGTGAATCACCTTTAACATTCTATTGCACTAAGCTAGGATTCTTTTCTAAAATGTCTCTTTTTTGCAATTTTGCACAACTCAAAACAAAGCGCTCGCAAGCAAAACTAAAGAGCATGAAACTAGAATGAACTCCATGCAAAATAAGGCAGTCTCTTTGAATAATTTTCCCTGAGATCTAGTTTTAATCTCTACTTCTTGGAATGCATTAGTATCTGATTTCTTTGAATCAGGAAAAGGTATTGACTTGATACCTTTAAAAGATTCCTTAAAACATTTTTATTCATTTAGTAATTTCATGTGATTTTTACTCACTAAATGGTTTGTTTGCTTATTCATGTAGTAATTTAATGTGATTTTTACTCACTAAATGGTTTGTTCGCTTTCTTTCCCAATTTTGTAAGCACTATGGTACCAACAACATAACCTCATATCTTGCTTTAGTTAGCCAGATTTTATTCATCCGAAATAGAAACTCCATGAAATGGACTACCCCCTTTGTACTTGTCATTAATGCAACCAAAATGGCAACTAACACAAGTTTTCATGAAAATCTCAAGGACTTTTCAAACACTAAATTACACAAAATAACAAAAAAGTACATTACATTCCACATACCAGGTATTGCTTGACACTAAATACCCTGATTTCTCTCTCACTTCAGAGACCATCAAAGTGATAAATGAAGAGAAAAGATCTTGAAAACTTTCACACATCTCAATCTACCAGTTCTGATTAAGCCTTCTCCTCAACAATACTGGTAGTGACCGGTAGAGGCCCGCTCAAAATCCCTTGCCCTGCACCATCTTTGTACCTCTTATTCTCCATCTTTTGAAGTCCAGTGCCCCGTATCGGTGTCAAGTTGTACCCCAACAATAATTCAGCTGCAATAGTACTCTTAGAATAAATAGAGATGTCCTCCTGGCCACTTCCTTGAAGGCATCATAAGAAGATGTAAGTCCCTTAGAAGGGTGAATATATAGGCCATCTTCAACAGAGTGAAAATGTTTACCCCCGAGCGAGGAAGAAGAAGGTGTTAGCCCCCTAGTAGGGAACAGCTGTGATTGGTTTGTACTGGTAGTAAGGTGATTTGGTTCCTACCAATACCAACTGCTGTCCTTGGTACACCAATCTGTCCAGATAGAAGTGATACACATGCAATATTTTCATTTAATTCAATGCAATATTAGAACATTAATTTCTTTTTCAGAAATTTGTCATGGTTGAGTGATAAAGGAAGTTGAGGATCCCAGAAAGAAATACATATATTGGGCATGCCTATTTATGATACTCATGTATACATTGATGGTAAATATACTATTCTAAAGCCTCTATTACGAAGTAACTCAAAAAATTGGGCAAAAATAAACTGTGCTGAAATAATTTAAGTCACATTTATTAAGGTTATTTCATTTCACTTTTCCAATGCTCATAACATTTTGAAAGTATTCAAGAATGGCCTACTCTTCCCTTTTTAATCTAAACCTCAAGTGACATAGCTTTTGAAGGAATACACACAAGTCACCTATGTTGAAATGAGTCCTTCACCAAAGTTCTGCCTGTTTTCTGGACCTCTCATTCGCCCTATCTGAGACGGTTATACTCCACAGAGCAGTTTAAACCAAGCTGAAAACATATCTCTTCATCTAGTATGTGCGCTTTCCTACTTGAAGATCATCAGTGAATCTACTTTTGTATAATTTTCATATGCAATGTTGTCGCGCCTTGAATGAAATTCTTTTGATATGTGCACAATATAAATTGATTTAGACTGACCTTAGTACTCCCTTGTGCAAGCCTCTTACTGTGTCTCCATTGTAGATGTATATCCCAAGGCATTTAGCAAGCTTCAATAACACCTTGAAGTCTGTCGTGGAGTCTTGACGATAAAATAATGTATATGCTCCTCTGTGGAAAGATATCGAAAGAAAGAGTGCAATTAGTATTGTATGTCCACACTTAATTCTCATTATCATTCAGCTACTAGAAAAGTGACTACAAATCTGTGTTTTTTGATGTGACAAAGTTGTTTACATAATATTGGAAGTGGACTTGCCAAAATCAAAAGTAACAGTACATTGTCATTACTCTAGCAGCTAAATTCAGAACAACATTTACATATATGTATTTCATTTTGATTTCTGAAAGATATTTTCTACCATGGCAATAATTTCAGCGAAAAACATGGCACTACTGGCATTAATTAATGTTTTGGTATAGTCACGTACACACATAGGTGAGGGGATAAGGCAATTATTTGCCCTAGCCAACAATCTTGACCAGGGGGGTGTTTCACAAAGATCCTAAGTGTACCGCGAGTATGCATCAAGTATGCATCAATTCTGCTGGACAGGACTCGCTCAAACTCTGCACTGCCAATTTCAGGTCATTGAGAAATAAGTCAGCAGCAGTAATGGACTACGTTTGTGACAGCAATGCCGACCTGTACGCTATAACCGAAACGTGGCTTACAGAGAATGACGCAGCAGTCATCAATGACATCGTCCCTACAGGTCACAAATTCCTACACCATCCGCGTGCTGGTCGTCGCGGCGGAGGAACAGGTCTTCTTCACAAAGATACCATTGATGTCCGTGAGGGCAAAGCTGGTGAGACAAAGTCATTTGAATTTGCTGAATATCATGTCACCTTTGGATCGTTTCAGCTCAGACTTTTCAATCTTTACAGACCACCTTACTCCGAGAATCACCGCGTTCCCATCTCCACGTTCTTATCTGAATTCAGCGAGTTTATACAACCACATCTGATGTCGAACATTCCTATTATTTTGACTGGAGACTATAACATTCATGTTGATGTTATTGATAATCCTGAGTCAAGATCGTTTAGAAATCTGTTAGAATCTATTGGATGTATTCAACATGTTAACGTAGCTACTCATGTACAAGGCCATACCTTAGATCTGATTATAACTCGTCAATCTGATGATATTGTATTGGGGCAACCTTGGTCAGACTCATTGGTGTCTGACCACATGTCTGTTTTCTGTACGCTTAAAGTTTGTAAACCTCCTTTGTCTGTAAATATGGTCTCCTTTCGCAAACTTTCCACTGTTAAGTTCGATGCACTTAATAATGACCTCGCTTCAAGTGAGCTTTGTTTAAACCCTCCTGATTCTCTTGATGACTTAGCCTCATCTTATAATTCTACTTTACGGTCTATTCTAGATAAACATGCTCCACTGTGTTCAAAAAAGGTAAATAATCGCCCCAGAGTGCCATGGTTTACTGATGATGTAAGAATGGAATAGAAGAAGAGAAGGAAGGCAGAAAAGAAATGGAGGAAATCTCAGTCTGTCTCTGACCACAATGCATTTAAGTTAGCTCGAAACAAGATGTTGTTTGTAATGAATAATGCTCGTACTAAGTATTATACCGACTGTATTACTGACAATAGCTCAAATCAAAGGAAACTCTTTGATGTAACAAAGTCCTTGTTGAACATGACAAAAAGTGATTCTGTCATACCTCCTAGTGTTGATAACCATGATTTTGTCAATGGACTTGGTGACTTTTTTGAACAAAAGGTAGTCAAAATTCACTGTGATATCGAATCAGTGTTACATGAAGAGGATATCAGTGTTGATAATTCCTTGGAATACTCATCCTCATCCAATCCACCCAAGTTTGCAAATTTCATGCCGTTATCCCAAAGTGATGTTCGGAAACTTGTAATGAACCTCAGTAAGAAATCATGTTCCCTCGATCCAATGCCAACAAGATTGGTTGTTGAATGTTTAGATACCTTACTACCTGTGCTTACACAAATCATAAATTTGTCATTACATAATGGCAAGTTTCATTCAGGTATGAAACTTGCCTTGGTTAGACCTATTCCAAAGAAACCCAATTCTGAAATGAACTTCAGCAACTTCAGGCCAATAAGTAATCTTCAATATGTGTCGAAGTTGGTTGAAGGGGCAGCCACTGCTCAAATTCAGGATCACCTCCTTCGTAACAACCTTTTCCCTTTAACACAATCGGTGTATAGAAAGTATCACAGTACAGAAACCGCTTTACTAAGAGTTAAGAATGACCTACTTATGGCAATGGACCAGCAGAAAGTTACATTTTTTGTACTTTTAGATCTCAGTGCCGCCTTCGACACTGTCGATCATAATATACTAGCTGAAATACTACAGTCTGATTTTGGGATTACAGATTCTGTTTTATCTTGGGTACAGTCTTACCTGTGCGATAGGGAGCAACAAATATCAATTGGTAACACCATCTCAAAGAAATTCGATGTTAGATGGGGTATTCCTCAAGGCTCCAGGCTCGGACCCCTCCTTTTTTCCCTTTATTCGAGTCGCCTTTTTGCTATCATCAAAGCATACTCTCAGCACATATTTTGTTACTGCTATGCAGATGATACCCAGTTATACATTTCATGTAGCCCAGTCAGGGAACAAGAACAGTCCTGTGTTTCAGCTCTTGAACACTGTCTAAGGGATCTTCGTAGGTGGATGTTAAGCTGTAAGTTGAAACTCAACGACAGCAAAACTGAATTTCTTATTATTGGAACACCTAGGCAAGTGTCAAAACTTTATATAAATTGTATAACAGTCGGAAATACTGTAGTCGAGCAGTCTGTGGTTGCAAAAAACCTTGGTGTCTGGTTTGACTCTCAGTTGAACATGGAGACCCATATATCCAAAACATGCAAAGCAGCCTTCTATCATCTGTACAACCTACGTCACATTCGGAAATACCTAACTCGCACATGTATCATTACATTAGTCCATGCCTTTATAACAAGTAAATTGGACTACTGTAATGGACTACTGTTTGGCTTACCAGAATCTCAGATATGTAAATTACAACGTGTACAAAATGCATGTGCCAAACTCATCTGCAATTCCCCCAAATTCTCTCATGTAACCCCACTACTTCATGATCTGCACTGGCTTCTAGTTCGCCAGAGAATCAAATTCAAAATACTCCTCCTTACTTATAAGGCACTCCATGGCTTGGCCCCCATTTATCTCAGTGAACTCCTGACGTTAAAATCACCCACCCAGTCCTACAGGCTCCGTAGTTCCCATGATACCATGCTCCTGAGTCTTCCACCTTGTAAAACAAAGGTTACTCTAGGTGACCGCGCCTTTGTTAGCGCTGCACCCAAACTCTGGAATAGTCTCCCTGCCACAATTAGACATGTATCATCAATCAATGTGTTTAAAAATAACCTGAAAACCTATCTGTTTCAGGAAAGTTTTACATAGACATTTTCATTGTAAAGCATACACAGGTTCCCCCTTAGCATCGATTTTAACTTTTAAATGTTTATTTGTATTGTTCCTTTTACTATCATTATGTCATGGGCATGTTGAGTATATACATATAGAAACTGCGCATTATAAATTTACAATTATTATTATTATTATTATTAAGTTAAACTTATCTCTAATTTGGACTTAAAAATTATGGAAAGCCATTAGCACCCTTGAAAATATTTTGTAAAAGTTATTTTGCAAGGCATAAAATGTTGATTCAAATCATTCATATTTTCTATTATCAAGGAGATATCATGTTCTTGATGTGGAATTTATGAAAAGTCTAAAATATTTGAATTTCTGCTTTTGAATATATTTCATTTTAAGGCTACAAATGGCTCTCCATAATGTTTTAAGTCCAACTTAGTGTTAAGTTCTTCTTAAGATCTTTGTGAAACACCCCCAGGTATTTATTCAACTAAGGATGCAGACTCTTACCTTGAAAACCCTGATAAATCTAACGATGTCTTGCCCAAGGTGTCACAACCTATCAGCAGATTACGATCCAGGGGTATCCCCTCTTTAACGAGCTGTTTCATATATTTCTCATACTCCACTAGCTTGAGATAAAACACCCTTGATGGTTCAGTCCCAGGATCACTAAGTGGGGAGCAATCATAAAACTTTCTTTTGAAAATGGCTTATCATAGGGAGGCAAATAATTACATTTGAGCTTCATAATAGTAGTAGTAAGAAGAAGAAGATTGCACTCTTCTATTTTATGTGAATATGAATATGTCATATACTGTGTCATTATCTTAACTTTGCATAATTTTCTATAGAATCCCATTTTTTGTGTGAAAATTATGAGTTTGACAAACAATTTCTAGAATCTCATTCAATAGTAAAATTCTGGTAATAAAATGAAAAACATACATATCTAAAGTAGTCATCCTTACTTGGTAAATCTGAATTGTCAAAAATTCTACATTCATCTCAAATATTTCAAACTATTCTATTTGTAAATTTATTTCAACATTGTGTATAGGGCTACATCTTGGTTTAGGAAACCACTCATATGTCTGGGTTCACACACACACACACACACTTGAGTGCAAAGAGTCTACAGACAGAGAAAAAAGACACAAATTCTTTTGACGAAGTGAAGCACTACTGTGTAAAGCGAATGATTTCCTACTTCACAATAATGATGTTTATAGTATCATGTTATTATACCTTGTCATTGTTCTATTTGACAGGTACTCCTCTAAGAAAGGTCTGTCTTCATAGATGCCTGGTTTGATTGACCTTTTGACCCTTGACACATCAGGTACGATAGATTCTCTATTCTTCCTTTTGTCGTCTTTCAACCATCCCCTCCATGTCTGATCTATGCAGCAGTTTGCCTCGTTCTTCTTCATTTCATTCTTCCACACGCTTCTCCTCAGCAACCATCTGGTCAAGGGCAAGGAGAAAAAGCAAATTCTTCATTATCGGGTCAAAGGTTATTTTTACGAAAAGATAGAATTTGTCTTTGAATAAAAGCCCAAGGGATTGATGTAAAAATAGCATTCTTATAGATATGAAAAAGTAACATATTTTGGGGATACAGCAACTATTATCTATTTTCCTAATAATTTTAAACATTTCTATACATCTCTTTGGCATAAATAGGCATTACTACTGTACACTGTGGACTAGTACAATATGGAAATGGAAATGGAAATGTTTTGTATACTTTTCCAACTATTTTGTTACGATGACACAAGATCATATGGGACTATACAAAAATGTATTCAGTTTCACTCAGGAATACTATATTCACTATCGCTCCCCCCCCCCCCAGAGATGGCAAAAAAATGCAACATCTAAGGTTAAATTTGATGTATCATCTCTTTGGAGCCAGAAGGCATAAACTCTGTGCATAATGATATGATGTATCGCCCTTCTGGCTTAAAACGGACAATATGTGAATAAATAGGAACATATAACAATGAAATTGAAACTACTTGTTTCAAATTGTAAAAGTTTTTATCTGTACCCATATCCTGGGAAGGTATCGCTTCTGTACAACAATCCTGTGTCTCCTGATGTATGCTTGAACCCTGTGAAGAAAGTGATAGTCAAAATCAAGACACAAAAGATTCAAGTCAAAATAAAGACTGATACAAACATATTTATAAATACCTTCAAATCCACTATTGAGATGAAAATAAAAAAAAACTTTTTATAAAATGATATAATTGGGAGAACACTTTTTCCCCAAAAAGCCTAAATTAAAAATAAAAATAAATAAAAGTATAGAGCTGAAGTAGGGGACCAAACAGAAATGGTTGCAAGATTTATAGATAGGTATACTGGAGTATTACTCTTTGCATTATCTACTTTAATAAAGACCTCATGGTTATAGCATACCTTCACACGTGCTACTAAGAAGAAACTATGCACACAATTTCATACCGTTTGACTATCAATATTTATACTATAGAATAAGTGCTGAAATGTGACTGAAACAGACTGACACAAGTACTCTAGAAACTCATATTAACAAGTACCTGAATGTGTCATTTAGTGTCATAAATATTCATTCCATGCTGTAATGATTCGCTAAATCTGTGGTAGTACGTGTTACAACCAAACTCGCTGGTGGAGATTGCTCAAGGTTCCAATTACTACAGATCTTAATGAGAAACATTGTTTAAAACAAATATAGTCCAAACTCAGATGATCTTTCTTGATAAGGCCAAAAAAAAAAAATCATTTGGTTGTCCTCGACCGCCCGCCCGTCATTTTCGGGCCGCTCGTATGTTTTTTTTTTTTTTAATATTTTTTTTTTTTTTTAATTCAATTTTTTTAAACATTTTTTTTTCATTTTTTTTATTTTATTTTTGTTTTAATTTTTTTTTTTGGGGGGGAGCAATCTTAAATGCCAAACATACCATTTTATGCATTTGCAAGGATCAAAATGCGTCCTGTTGCCAGTTTTGTCTTTTCAGTACACAATTAGGTATTTATTAAACTTGCCATTTTTATTTTTCTATGTCAAAATGCCCGGTCATTCAAATCAGGTTCTGAGCATTCTTAAACTCATTTTAAAGCACATCTGTACTAGTGTACAGGAGGGATTAGACCACCCTGCAAGGTCACTGGACAGGTGGTTATCTCATCAAATCAGCTCTCAGTTAATATAAGATAAAGAGGATCATGGGGGACCAATGGTCACCGATTAGGCATTGTTTGCTACATAGAGGGCGCAAGTAGCTATAAGTAGTGCAATGGAGATTTAAAAGGTGCTGTATTTCAAAGCCCAAAATACTTTCTGTGTTGGTCTTGATATTCATTGTACATTAAACTAGTATTTGACCATAATAAATTTGTCTATAGACTTTGTTTGTTTAAATGCTTGACAATCCCAATGATTTTTTTTTTTAATGGAAAAAAAAAAAAAAATGGGGGAAAAAAAAAAAAAAGACACACAAAAATGAAGTTTAAAAAAAAAAAAAAAAAAAAAAAAAAAAAAAATCCGCCCGCCCGCCCCTACTCCAGAAAAGCAATCGAGGACAACCAAACAATTTTTTTTTGTTGGCCTAAGTGTAAGTTGTTGCTATAGCAGGTTTGTCAGTTCCTTTTCCAAGATCATATGTTTCATCATTATACTCAATCAAGGCTGATAATACTACTAAATCATTGTCTGCTTACCAGGAGGGTGGAAACATAATTTTTTTTAATTTCCATGCCGTTCAGTTTTTATCATTGAAGCAATAATATCATCAATTATTTAGATGATGTACGTAGACTGAAATTGAAATGAGTAGATATAGCAACAGAACAAGAATGCAGTTTTCTTGAAATGCACATCCACTGTCTCCATGGCCCTTTCTGCCTACATGCTGGGTATACAGATCAGGGGGTGTTTCACAAAGACTAAGATCGACTTAAGTTAGACTTGAACAAGCCTTTTATTAAGTCAAAGCAGACCGGGAGCCAAATATCTGAAAAAGCGGCTCCCGGTCCTTAATTTTTTTAGAGAACCGGGAGCCGTTTTCCAGGACCAGGAGCCGTTTCCAAAATTGATGAAAATATGTATTCTTTTTATTTATACATACAGTAGTTTAATTTCTAGTTTACATTTTGAGCACTCTAATATTAAATCACTCATACCTTGGATAAATCTGTCATATGTAGTTGTTGTAGTTCATGTTTAATACTATTTTCATGCCGTTAAATGTCAAAAATTGAAAAATGTTAGGAAGGGGGAATTAAATTATTTTTATAAAAAAAATACTTAAAAAAAAACATCTATAATGACAATGCAGAGCTGCCAACCTGTCACTTTCAAAAAACATTATTCAGCTTGAAAAACCATATTTTAGGTGAAAAAACAGATTTTGCCTGTTTAACGTGTATGTTATTTAGACCTGTCACTTTAAAAAAAAAATAAATAAAAAAAAAAAAAAAAAAAATAATAATAATAATAGTAATAAAAAAAAATAAAAAAAAAGATTTGTTAAATATGTTTACCTATTTTATCAGAAAAATCCATTATTTAAAACATCACAGAATTTTAGTCAATGAGTACGAGGGCCGCTGAATCAAGGCAAGTCTGGAGTTGCAATCAACTTTGTACATAAAGTCAGTGCATCAGCAGGTCCGGTGTTCAGTTTTTCATTTGGCTTTTTGAAGATACCATTACATCCGAAGGGCATGCGATAGGCAAAACAACTGGCAACAAAATCGCTGATTTCTTGATTTTTAACGCTATTTTGATGAAACTGTTTCTTAAAACTGGGCTAAACCCATGTGAGCTTTGGAAATATGGCTCCGATTCCGCATTTTTGACAGCAAAATTTGGCTTTTGGGATGGATTTTTGGAAGTTACACCGAGACTTTCTTGTACTGACACTAGGGCGCTTTAGTAACGAGACGGTACGCTCAGGAGACGGAGTGTTTAACCAACTGTGACGGGTCTCGCACTCTTGTTACCGTCGTGATGTTTAAGCGCTTTCGCTGTCTGCTAAAGGCGACGGGGACGCAAAGCCGCGCTGAACTGCACACCTTCTGCATTTTGGTGCTAGTGCTCTTGGGCCTCGAGGCTTGGCCGGAGCGCCGGGGCAATAGACCCGGCGGTGGGCTGTAGTGCGCAGCGTGCTGGCACGTCATGCATAACAATGAAAAAGGGCCCCCAAAGTAGGCCTAAACGGCCAAACCATCAATTTATTGTAGATTGAGGTATAGATACCGAACAGACATTGGAAACACTAGTAGATTCCCTGTTTTTATCTTCAGTAGGGCCCTGCATTGTGAGATCTAGATACAAATTATTTGTCAGCTCTCTCTCTTACGTCTTGTTTAGGGAACGAACACTATGTTTGCCGAGTACCGTTCCGAAAATCGACGGGACGGAGAGAATTCAGAATCGCGCATGCGCAGTTTGTTTTTTTCGCTCGCGTTTACCGTCTCCTGTGCGTACCGTCTCGTTACTAAAGCGCCCTACTGTGTGTGTAGTGCAGTACAGCACTGATGTCTTTTGTGTGTGTATGCATGGCCTGGGGAAATGTGCTCGTCTTTGAGTGGTGTACATCCCCTGTATTGTGTGCTCCGTACTCAGCTAGGAGTAGGAGATAGCGGCCGCTCGTACTATTAGTGCTGCAATTGTTTCTGGGCGATTTTAATTAGGATTCTCATTATATAATGATTTGTTAGGGTTCATTCAGTCCACGTTTAACTCGTATCAAGTAAGTTTTTGTCACATTATTTTGTGAACATTTAGTGCTAGACATGTGGAAGTTTATGAAACAGAAAATGTTAATTCTCCCAGACCGGGCGCCAGAAATAAAAATGGACCGGCGCCCCGTACTCATTTTCCCCGTCTTACCGGGCGCCAAAAGTCAGGGACAGTAGGGTAAAAATCGCCCGGCGCCCGGTTAATAAAAGGCTTGGACTTGAACTATGGCATTGGTCTCTCAAGGGATGTACAAATCATGGTCACAAATCTACAGAATTTACATTTTTAATTATTCATTATTGAAGGAAAAAATATTATCAAAAGATCATAATGGTGAGAGCGAGCAAACAGTGGCATTAACTGCCCTGCCACAGTGAAGTCCAACTTAAAGTAGATCTTAGTCTTTTTTAAACATTCCCAAAGAAAGCAGTTTTCTTGAAATTATTATCATATGGTCTGCTGAGAGCCAGAAGGGTCTTAACTCATATACTTTTACTAACTAACTAATCCTGACGAAAGAATACGTGGTGTAAGCGCCATCACCATAGAAGCCTTCAAAGATTACATCATATACTTTTGCGCAGAGTTAACGCTCTTCTGGCTCTCAACAGATAAGTCCGAATCTGAGAAGATAAGTAACTTACCATGTTCATTCCACGCAGATATAGACAGAATGGTTTCATCTTCCAAGAGATGCATCGTTTGAGAGAAGTAGCGCAGAAAGTCAGGAGCAACCTCTACATACTCCTCGATGATGAGGAAGTATTCGCTCTTTGGAAAGAGACCCATGGCTTCCTCCATGCCTGCATGCAGGGCATCTGTGACAAAGAAAGAAAACAAAGACATCATCCAGAAGAGTGGATTTTGGAAATGTATGCGGTACAATTACTCCAAATATTTTGCTCTGAATATTCCCTGTTCCATCCCAGTATACTTTGTTTTTAAGGAGTAGCTTCACATGTTACTTCTGTTAAGATATATTGTACCTTAAATAATAAATATAAAGGAAAAGCAGCTATTGAGTAGACTAATCTAGACTAGTCTGCAAGGAAATTTACCATGTTTGAGTCGTGTGAATAAAACAAAAACGTCCGAAAAATAAAATTTCATGTTCTTGATTCATAAATGATTTTACATTTCACATTGCCATCAAAAAGAATATGAAGATGAAATATCTTCATGTTCAATATAGATATTTTCATATACACTGTCGCTCATAAAGGTGGAATATTTTTTTTAATTCCAATTTATGGAATTATTTTAAAAATAATTCAAAAATAATAGATCTAGATAATAGTATACATTCTCAGATTTTATTGAATAATTTGCCAATGTGTGTTTTGCGTGACTGCTAAAGCAACTATATGCTACTATGCTTATCAACTATAGGGGACCTATGCCCTTAAGTCATAAATGACAGTAATGAGGAATAATGCCCCACAAAAGGGCACCATCCATTTCCAGCCTAACCGCTCACGATGGTGGTCTCCTGCGTTCCAAATTACCTCTCTAATTTATTGAAAATATTTCATATTTCTTATGTTATTGTATGCTTCGTACATGTTTATCGAATTATATAATTGTACATGATTTTTCATTTAATTACTTTTGTAAACATTGTATTCATTGTATTTGTTATTGTTCGAAATTTTGTACTTTGACTTTGAATTTGTATATTTTTGAACGCAGAAATAAAATCAATCAAACAAAAAAACAAACAAAATATAGCACATCGACACGGTGTTGATCCTGGGGCCTCACAGTTACGAGGCCATTGCTTTGTCACTGAACTATGACTGTACGCAGCGGGGGCTAGGGTAGGGGGCAGTTTACATAAATAAAAAAAAACACAGAAAATGCAATAAATTTTCAATAATTTATTGCATTTTACCCCGGTTCCCAACATAAAAAAATCACAGTTACGAGGCCATTGCTTTGTCACTGAACTATGACTGTACGCAGCGGGGGCTAGGGTAGGGGGCAGTTTACATAAATAAAAAAAACACAGAAAATGCAATAAATTTTCAATAATTTATTGCATTTTACCCCGGTTCCCAACATAAAAAAATCTTCTGTGTGCCCATGCCTTGAGCAATAATGCATGGCCGTCCAGAGGATTTTTTTATGTTGGGAACCGGGGTAAAATGCAAAAAATTATTGAAAATTTATTGCATTTTCTGTTTTTTATTTTATTTATGGACACTGCCCCCTACCCTAGCCCCCGCTGCGTACAGTCATGGTTCAGTGACAAAACAATGGCCTCGTATCTGTGAGGCCCCAGGATCAAAACCGTGTCGATGTGCTATATTAGTGCCCTTTTGTGGGGCATTAATCCTCATTACTGTCATTTATGACTTGAGGGCGTAGGTCCCTTAGTTAATAAGCATAGTATCATACACATGCTTTAGCAGTCCAGCAAAGCACACATTGGCAAATTATTATTCAATAAAATCTGAGAATGGATACTGTTATCTATATATATTATTTTAAAATGATTTTTAAAATAATTCCATAAATTGGGGTAAAACTAAAATATTCCACCTTTATGAGCGACAGTGTAGAAAAATTAGAAAGAGACACTAACACATACAGTGCCATTCATCTAACCTACATTCAATTGAAAAAGAAGTCTTATGATGCCCTGGAGAGATGCAAGTTGGTCTTGTGGTACGGTTAGCTCTCTGTTTTCGCCTACAAACATATCAGACCCTCGTTAGAAACCAAGTCAAGTCTTTTGGATGGTAACCAAAGAGGTTGATCCCAGACGTACATAATAACTTCTGATTGATACGCTTCTGTAAAAACCCAATTCCACAAGCACATCGCAGCACGTAGATGTGCTATGATTATTTGGATTTTCTTGACAATCTGCCTTCTGGCATCACTAACCCAGTGTGGTCGTGAGTTCAGTGTAACCAGCTTCAATTGAAAATCTTAACTACAAGACAGCCCGAAGATACGTTACTTACATAAGTACTGAGATTTAGCCTTGACGTATTGTGTTCTGAAGTTAAAGACTCCTACAAGTTCATTAGGTTGAGCAAAGTTGCCTTCCAGGATGACAACCACAAGATGATTCTGAAGGCCTGGTACCGCTATCAGAGACTCAAGGGTACGCTGAAGTGCTTCCAGGTCAGATCCTGTATCAGTTAGAGAAGGTTAAAGGTAAGGTCAAGATCCTATGTTTTGTCTACGTTGTTTAAGTTGAACACCAATGGAAAACAAATTCTGTATTATAGTATTTGGAAAATGAAACTCAAATCTTGAATCTTGAAGTTAGAAAACATTTGGTTAATGATATGAGAAATATCTCGACTGACTGTCTTGGATTAATGATAACATTCAAGACAAAATATATTCACCATCTCTAACACTGTCCACTTAGAAATTGAGAAAGCTTCACCTTGAGAACAGTTTACTACCAAATACATTTACAAAAATGTGCATAATTCTTATGAAAATATTGCTCTTAATGACTCAAGAGCTTCCTTGAGGCTCGCTTAACATGGAAACAAATGATGGATGCCAAATACTATCACATCAACTAGATAGATTGAATAGTCAGTAACCAGGGGTTCTGTAAAAAAAAAAATTAAGGAGAGCGTCAATTTGAGAATAGATTGAACAGCAGACAGGTAATTGTTATTCTTAATCACCCCAAACAAAGTCAACAATTGTTTGCATAAATAAACAACAGAGAACTACAAGGGAGATACCGTACAAGACATAGTGAACCTATGTATGCTGTTTTCTTGTACCTGGTACCACTATGATAGGCGTAGAGTAGGCAGGATTCAAAGCCAGGCTCTCGTCATCAAGCTTCAGGGGCATGATGGGACGGTGGATGTTGACTGGTGAGCACATCTCTCGGAAGTTTGGATGGTACTTCTGACAGAACTCTGTCTTTTTCTTGAGTCCCATCCCTGTATTGGTTACGGATGATCCGTTGACTGTATAAAACAAATGAGAAATAATTTTCATTATTAAAGGATCATATGATGTATGCTGTGCATCTGGTACACTACAAAGACTTCTACTGGGGATCCCAAAGATGATTGATGGTAATTATTGCTTTCTTTTCTTGTCTTTTCTTGACCAAGGATTATTTTAATTAAGTGGGCACACATCTTCACATGCCCAGCTTCTAGAGGCGTCTTGAGCTTGAGCAACCACCCCCCCCCCTCATTATTATAGCTTAAGTTGCAACTTGGTTTACTAGACAACACTCCCCCCTTTCAATTTCAAATTACTAAACTTGAAAACAATACACTTGCTAGGCCCTGCTTTCATTACAATTCACAAAGAGCGCCATTTCATCCATGTGCCACTCACCTCCATCCTGAAAAATAAATACATATGTATTGTAGAGCCACATTCAACTAAATTTATATTATCTTCGTGTTAGGGAAAATGATTTTGATTGTTATTACAAAACAAGATTGCATGGGACAAGCATTTATTATCGGTGCTCGAGTAGAAATCTCCCCTAACTGTAAGCTAACACAACCATCTACAAGCAGAGATAGATAAACACACTTTTCAGAACACCATCCATGATCTGTATTTGGACTTACTGAATTTTGGGATGCACTGCCATATCTCAGCCTTGATACCCCACCCATCGTTGAAATCTTCGCTGACCTTCTCATATGGGGTGTGACCGTTGATACCCTTCTGACCAACAAACGCCCACATCTCTCGATAGCCAAGGTCCTGGATCTTCGAAGCTCCAAGTTGCTGTAGCTCACGTTTTGTGTCGAACCCAAGTCTGTACAAAAATTGAGGGAAAGCAATTAACATTAATAACATTGCGATCGTGCAAGTTCACTACAGTACAAGATAGTTTGCTGAATGGGTCGCCTTACACTATAAAATGTGAGCTACAGAATAAAACAAATGTTGCTGAATTTACAAAACTGAGTATCATATCTTGAAAGAAAAACACATTTTTTGTCTATCAAAACTTTATGCTAATTATAAAGGACTAACCTTTTACAGGCCCAAGAATTTGAGTACTACAGAATGTAATTGGATTAGGAAGGGCTACATTTTTATTCTTGATACCAAAACATGTACCTTCATTCAGAAGTCCGTTCCTAAGGAAGACAGAGCATGCCAAAGTTACTGCTGAAAAAGGCAACAAAATTTTTAAAGGTTTTCTTTTGAAAGCCTGTTTATGATAATAAATCAATTTGGTGGCACAGAATGGGGTTTATAGTAAGCACACTCACTCTTTAGACGCCTCATCAAATGTACCTCCTATCACCATCATTCCTGGACCCACTGATCTCAGAAAGTCCGCACACTTTTTGTCATTGATAGCTGTAAAGATAATAACGATTATCCACCAAAAAATGCTAAAAAAACCAAGGCAATTAAAGACTTTCATCAAAAAAATTGGTGGTGGTGACTGAAAAACAATAACCTCACTTCACAATTTAATGCTAATGTCATACATACAATGCCATAATTGTTCTTTTTGAGTATGGGAATATCAATGAAGTTACAGCTCTTTTCTTCTGCTTTTGTATTAGAATAAGGTATATTTGAGATAGGCACATATAATATATAACAATATATAACTCTTACTTTCTAATTTCATGTAAAAACATATTCTAAACCAGATTCAATATTGTGTTATGAAAACAAATTTAAATGGTATCTTAGAGATTTGTTTGCGTATTCTGGTATATTATTTGTATGTTTCCAACAATTTAATACATAAATTTCCCTCCCCAAAACCTGTGCATATCTTGAAAAAGAAGGCCTGATAAATAAGTAAAGAGCAAGAGAAACAACAATGAAACATTTGCACTAACCTGAATCATATGTATCAAAGCTGCCAGAGCTTACAACCTCTGCAGTTTGTGGGTCTACTACAAGGAAATTCAATCCTCTCTTTGCTGGTCTCACATTGTCAATTTTATGGTCACCCAGCATCCTTTTAGAGAAAAAGAAAAAGAGAAATGATAAGTTGGGCATGTTATAGCTAAAGCACAGACATATTTATATATTTCATTCATTCTCTTTGCAAGGATAAAAAAATATATCCATGTATGCATGTCTTCTACTTTCTTTGTCAATCTCTCTCTCTCTCTCTCTCGATCACAAAATGCTTTGTTCTTCAATGAACATGAGCTATTTCTCTACATATATTGAACAAGGATTCTCTTTTGGAAACCATCAATCTTAAATTCAATGACTTTATCAAATTATGATAATTGATGGGAGGAGTAGAAGAAAGAATCATCAGTGAATTCACTGTATTCCAAATGTCAAAGTTACATTATGTGCAGCATTTCTATTATGGAATAATATATACGAGACACAAACTCCAAATGCAGAATTTACTTACGTCTTGCCATCGAAGCAGAATCTGGGAGAAATTTTACCCTTCTTTGCCGAGTGACCTGACTCAATATGAACGGCGACCTCATTACTTTCACAGACTCGGGGCACCATGCACAGGTTCTGGTATGGCATTCCACCAAAGTTTGATGGTTGTTTCTTTTGACTCACTACAAAAGACAAAATACAATGATTTGAACAACTTATCTTAAACTTTAGTGAATCACTCCATAAATAAAATCACTTATTTTTTACCGCTCATGATTAAAATACACATTTTGCAATTTTGTATTAATAGCACTAATTTTCAGAGAGAAATCAATCAGTACCGTAATTAACGCTGTATAAACCGCACCTTTTTGCCGCCGAAAAAAATTCAAAGTCGGGGGTGCGGTTTATACATGGTACACCAAAAAAAAAGATTATTATTATTATTATTTTTTTTTTTATATTTTTTTTAAGTTTCGATTTGTGCCCCTCCATCTGGCGCTATGCCTGGCAATGTCTCCCAGCTCGGTAATCGGTGTGTTGACTTACCACTCGGAATTTAGAACAACACTAAAATTTGTCTGTCATCTTGGTTTGAAAGTAATCTTTCTGATAGATCTCAATGTAGTTTATAATAATAATTCCTCCAAATTTTCTTCTATTACATAGTGTACCACAAGGATCTATCCTAGGTCCTTAATGTTTTTAATTTACATTATCGTAATGATCTTACAAAAAAAAAAAAAAAATCTCAGCAATTTTTTTTTTTTTTTTTTTTTTTAAGGGCGAAAAAGAGGGGTGCGGTTAATACACGAGGGCGGTTAATACAACGTTAATTACGGTATTCAAATAACTGGGTAAAATTTACTATACATAATATTACAATATTGTAAGCTAATACAGCAATGTTAGTCCATCAAAGTAAATTTACAATGCTATGGTTATACAACACTTTGGAAATCAAAAGTCTCTGTCTACAATTCCTCTTTACATACTGATATGAGTGAAAATCATTATTGTCATCAGAACTGATGGGAAGATTGTACAACACATGCTACAAGGATCCATGGTCGATATCCTGCATCAACCGTTTTCTAAACTTCAACCCGGGATCACACACTATACGTAACCCTAGACCGAATCTAAAATGTAATTAAAACCCTAGCCTTTGTATCTATCACAAAAAATAAAGCCAACGGCCGCGTTTAATGAAAAATGTCATAAGTACAAGTTCACCAACAACCCATTGAAACGGGACGTCAGTGAAATTGTACCCTTGTATTGAAATTGAACCGTTGCATGAAACGATGCCCTAAGCAATTGGTGCAGGAGCATATGTCGGAGCATCAATGGCAATGATAAACCTGTTTCAACCCAACCATTTTTATGCTTTAAAGGTATATAAAGACCAGTTTTGTAAACGCCCCCCTCTCAAAAAATGAAATGGAAGCTCTTATTACCAATCATGTGAAAGAATATGTTTTAACTAATACGTGATCATACAAATTTTGCAGAGAAACCACCTACTTATTGATATATTTGGTAAGTTATTATATCTATCTGGACCTGATAGATATAACGCACGTGTCGCGCACGTGTGTAGTCCCAGATACATCTTTCTGTGTACAGTGTTTTACCAAGACTGGGCCAAATTTCTTATCATTTTGATGATTCCAGAACCTTGCAGTACACACCAATACTTATATGCTACATGTAGATAATCAACCTTTCTGATCAATTCCACAACGTTTCTTTTACAATGCGATCTCATGACCATAACTGGTCTTTATCTTTAATCTATTATCTTTTCATTGTAACTTTATTATAATTATTTGATAACATTTTCAATGGAATTTACATCATGTATATATTGTTTTCTTCAAGTGGTGAAATAAAATGAAATGTAAAACACTCACATGGTATTGAGAAACATCCCTTGACGTCTGCTTGGGCGCCCCATTCTTCATTTGCTTTCTTCAATGTATACTGTCAAATTGATAGGATGCAAAAAGTAATGTGGTTAGATGAGCAAGTGTGCACTTAAATGATGCCCGGCTGGTATGCTCCCCAGGGAGTGGGGAAATATGCATACATTTTGTGCAGGGTAAGCCTGAATCCAATGACCAGGGTAATATTATATCTGTAAAGGGCTGTGACATTGTTAGAGACATCACCAATGTATTAAGCGCTATATAAAAGCTGAATATTATCAATATTATTAATAGAAATTAGCACAGATTTTACATATTCCTAACTATTCTTAATATCTACAGAATACCAACAAACTTTACACTCGGATAAGACTGAATGATTTGTAATACTTGTATCTATAAAGATATTGAAAAAAGAAAATTGTGTTGATTCTGAAAGGCTCAAATCAATAAATAATACTTAATTACTATCAAAGATTACAGTGCATCAAAGAAAATGCAAGATAACGATTGAGGAAGATCACGTGCAGAGCAAGTACATGCACATAGAAGACTCTGTTGACATCATCACATTATTGTGTCTAATTTGTAGCTTTACAATCTTTAACAAATCAAGTTCAGTTAGGCTTATATTATATACAATATATATATATATATTACTAAAAAAAATCTTTATGACGAAACAAATATACGATATCCATAAAACTTCCTAGAGATTATTCATTTCTTAAGATTTGTTCCTAAATGACATGGCACATCATTACAAAAAATTGCTGCGTCAATACAAAATGACAAAAGAATAGTGCGCCTAATACTTATCCAACTTATACCACACTTGTTTTTCTTCCTCACCCCCCACTCCCCATTACTTTACATGTTAATAAAAAAGTTTTTATTTGCAGCTGCGGTTTAGCACATAACATGTGAATGAGCCTTCAGGCTTTCTCATACAAGCCGGCAGAACATACCTTTTCATGCTCCCCGTCATGCTCAACATACTTCTGCCCAATAAAAGCCCACATTGAACGATAGCCTAGTAGATGGACCAGTTTACTCCCAAAATGATCCCCAAATATCTTCACCGCTTCTGGCGCTAACCGGTTGGTAGCATCGTCAAATGTGACTACCATGATCACATCCCTTGGAGGGACGCCGTCTAGGAATGCTATCAGTTCGGCACTATCTGATGAAGGAAAGAGAAGGCATGGAGGAGCATAAGAAAAGGATACAAACAAATAAGAGTAGAAATCAATAAGGATTGACTGATAATGCTTCTGCCCATATCTCGTAAACAACTGAAAACCCGATAGCTTCGCTTACGTGACTGTAAAAATCAATTAGTCCATCTATACGTATATATTATATAACAAATATATATATTTATTACAGTAAATTTTATTAAATGAACAGCGTCTGAATGACTGATTAATGACTACTTTAACTTAAAATTACTAATTACTTTAAAATAGTAATTCTTTTATATAATAAAATAGTTTTGAAAATAGCGCAAAAAAAATCAAGACAATAGTGCAGGTCTTGCCCCAATTAAAATTTGACCTTATGAACCCCAAATTAAATCAGATGACCTATAACCAATATTTGGTTCAATTCTTGAATAAAAAATCATTTTTACAGATTTTTTTTTCCTGTAGGGTGCTCAATGTCACCAATAAACTGACCTTTTCCGGCGAGATTGGAATAGGGCATTCTTAACTATTCTTTACATCCCTTGCCATACATATTATATTTTCCCGGGCCAGGACACAACCTGCAAAACCCATTACTGAATACACAATAGAGTACCGAAGCTGTGACGTCATAAAAATCTATTTTTAAATTTCTCAATTTTTTCTTCATATTCCGAAAGAACATCAAAAATAATGTCCAAATTTCGAAAACCAATTGAATATGTTAAGTATTGGCTGAGATATGACCATCTGAATAAATATACTCCCCATAGGAACTCAGTGTTATATGCTCTGGCTCCTAATGGTTAGGAGCCAGAGCATATAACACTGAATTCCCATAGGACATATATTCATTCAGATGGTAATATCTCAGCCAATACTTAACATATTCAATTGGTTTTCGACATTTGGACATTATTTTCGATGTTCTTTCGGAATATGAAGAAAAAATTGAGAAATTCTAAAAATAGATTTTTGATGACGTCACACTTCACCACTCTATGACCCTAGCAGACCTGACAATGTTTTAACTCAACTTTACTTGACTTTTCTCTTTGAAGCAATCTAAAAATGGCCTACATGCAGAACCTTGTCTGTATTAAAGTCTTAGAGACTTTAAATCTCCTATGCGGGTACAATCCTTTCAGTAAATTAAAATTTAACATGATGCATTTCATCTGTAAATGGAAGTCATTTTGGAATAATTTAGATGAAATTTTGAAAAACAATAGAATACTAGTATATTACATTATACGTATGGACTTACATCAAATACCCAAAGTTATTTAGTGCATTAATAGAATGCTACTCACCTGCCTGGATAGGAATAAAATGAAGCTACAAAAATATTGTTATCATTGTGACTGACAACCTAATTGATATTTGACAAACTATACAAGGTTATTATACCACTCAACCCTTTTTTTAATACATAAGAGCACATTAATAATGAAGAACATGATGATAGATATACAGACAAAGCAAAGTAAATCAATATCAGAGATTAAATTTGAGAAAGGTATGCTTATAAAATACTGTTTTAATCATTTTACCATGAATGGGAAGAAGCAATAAAAGGGAACACAATGCGCTAATATTTTCATCACAAAAACACTCTGGAATTTGTAGAGATTACTTTGGAGAAAACAATTGATGCTGCTGCTGATTACTATTATTTAACAGGACATTTTGCTGTTCACTGAGAAATTGCAATTAATTGCAAGTAATAGTTGAAGCTCATATTTTGAATACAGGACGGCCACATGGAACCATTAATACATAAAGAGTAAATAAAATATGTTGATTTTGATACACTAATTACTCATATCCTTCACACCGAGCCAACACTCATCTGACTCTCAATAGGTAACATATGAGAATGCATAATATACACATACGGTATGGCTCAATTTCCTTATCTTTCTTTGCTCTTTTTCAGTTACAATTATGTTTTCTACTCAAATTGGCAAAAGTGGCTTACATTGTTTGTTTGAGCAATTCAGATTGTTGAGTGTTGTCTAATATATTATTTAAAAAAAGTAAATTAATTGTATTTGTATTCTAGTATATTGTCTGTAAGTTTCATGAGATTCTGTAGGAATTTATTTTTTGCCATTAAAGATAAACTTGGGTTCTGGTAAAAAAAGAAAAAAAAGAATTCTCACAGAATCAAACGAAACTTACACTGAATGTTCAAGATTACAAATAAATGTCATTTGCCAAACAATTTTGGTAGAAAATGTATACCGGCTGAGTAATGAGCATATAAAGATAAGGAAATCAAGGTTAGTAGCCCCGACACCATTTGTGTAGTCCCATGTACATCTTTCTGTGTACAGTGCTTGTTACTTTACCAAGACTGGGCCAAATTTATTATAATTTTGATGACTCCATAACTTTGCAGTACACACCAATACTTAAATGCTACATGCTCAACTGTTTCTGATCCATTCCACACCAGAACTCAAGTTTATCTTTAACAGAACTTGAGATTAAACTTCAACAGATAATGCCACAGCTTTGAAATTGCATACAAGTTAATAACCATTTTTCCTTTATAGCTTCCCTTAAATGCTGCGATTCCTTGGATGTAGGTTGTACCAGTAAGTGTTATATATTGGCTACCGGTATACACTTTTGATCAAGTGTAATACATGTATTCCAGTTGTGTAATTTCCAGTATTAGTTCCACGGCTCTGAGGCTATATTTACCTGCCACATAAAACATATCATGACCCTGCAATTACCAGTTAGTGCTCTGTAGCTTTTCAACTGCTCCTTAATAACATTGTAGTATCACTGGTTAGTGCTTTATTGCTTTGTATCCACAGATTAGAGTAATATTAAAGCTGTATAATTTTCCCAGTTAGTGCTCCACAACTATACCATTCAATTAGTGCTTCCTTTTTTTTCTTCAACTTTAGATTGTGAGTTAGTGCCACAGATCTGTAGCTATTTATTCCCTGTGTGATGTATACGAATCACATATGAAGTGCACGTACTGAAGGGCTCCTGTTAAAATGATGGATTCTTACACTGGTATTATTTTGATGTGGGATATAATATGGCTACTCCAATATCTCTGTTGGTACATACCTTTATTTGATGCCACTCTTCTGCGGCCACGATGCGGCCTGTGGCCAAATAGCCTTAAGCCTACTTTTGAAAAAATTAACAAATGCACTTTCAAGATTGAATGCAAATTACATCTCTAGCTGACCGTGCCTGGACTGAATTTTATCCAGTATTAGTATGAAAATGATGCATGCACATGAGTTCATTGCAAGATCTATCCGTACTGGACTTGAGGCAGTATGCATCTATCATACAAATCTGTCAGGTTGAGTGCGTTAGGTGCATAAACAAACTCAAAAAGGGCGGATAGATCCTGTAATGAACAAATGAACATATGCAACATCATTTGTTATATACAACAAAACTCCTAATTCCTTGTGATTTGATGTAAAAATAATTCACTTCTAGATTGTTTTGTGTCATTATCGCTGACAAATAAACGTGGAGTTTAAGAGGCTTACTTTAGCGTGCACTTGCCTCTAAACACATCAATGCGCAGTGCTAAGCACACACAGTATAAACATATTAACCTCTACATGCACTGCTTTGCATCGCGAACCTAAAAATACATGTTAATAAGAGCCCCATACTGTGAATTAGAAGCGAAAATTTAAGTGTTTGCAGCTTATTTAGAAGACATTTGCACAGCTCCATATTCCATATCTACAGTACACAGGCTTTTTACCAAGGCACCCAAAATACCCTCCTGGTTAAAAGCAAGCATCTCACTAGAAGTAACAAGCATCCTTGAGTAAAAAAAATCGATTAATAATACTAGCTACTGCAGAAAATTAATAACCACAAAATCATGTTTTTATAAATTTGGGATAGGTAGATTTTTCCCTATTTGGGACACTCACATGTTTGAAGGACGAGAAATCAGTGGAATTCCTTAAATGAATTGAAAACAAACACTGACTTATCTTAAGTGTCATATTCATGTCTTTATAAAACCCACTACCACTTACCAGTTACAAGAGATAGTACATTCTCGCTTTCTATTCCACCGACTCTAATATCTCAGTCACATCAACAAGACCTACATGTACCCCAGCCCAACTCCAAACCAAACCAAAAATTACATTATCCCCGAAAGCCGAAATTTGGTTTGGAGTTCGTTTGGCAGAGTGACTGATGATACAAAAAATGTTTTGTAGAAGTATACAGGGTGGTACACAACTTTTTTTTCTTCAAACATTCAAACATGTAAAGTTGGAATGTGGAAGGAGTGTGAACTGATGTATGCAAAGCAGGAAGTCATTTTACGCCCAGTTCTAGGGCTTGCTAAGAGCTCAAAGGTTCTGAGATGTATTCTTGGGCAATCTGATTCATGATTTGAAGCATTTTCAAACACATTTTATGACTATTATGTCAAAAATATTTTTTTTTAATTAATATTAACCTGTAGCTGATTTTCAAGGTTTGTATTACAAGGTCCTGGACCCATCGGAAATCTGAAAATTTTACTTTGTTCATGGCTTAGATCAGAAATTGTTCCAACTTTGGTATTCACTTCAATCTTTTGGGTAAGTATTTTACCATATCTCCCTGGCATAAGACTCAAACGGCACTGGCAGGCATGTCTACATGGGACACAAGCAAATTATACCAGCATACAATTAATAGGAGGCATTGATTGTACTAACTGCGCATTATTTTGGATTGACTATGTGATCTGACAATGCTTATCAGTACATTATTTTGTCTGAAAGTCAGCTTGCTAGAGTAAAATGCTTAGATATCATCTGAATAAGAGTTAAAGAAAGAAATTTTACTTATCCAAGCCAAACGCTAGGTAAAATACTTGCTCAATCTAATGAATCTCAATGAATTGGATACCAATATGTTATTCAATATTCTGTTTGTAATAGGGCAGATTCACTCCCCCTCTGAAAACAGGAACAACACCTCTTATGACTCAGATCGAGTTACATTTAATATATAACGAGCTTTTGTTTGTTTAATGGGTAGACTTACACTTCAAATACTGTATTGTTCAAACAGGATATTAATTTAATACCTCACTCGCACCAACAAAACTAACACTAGACTGATCATAAACTGAAGTTTGTCGGTGTAACTGAGGTATTGCAACTTTTTTGCTCATATTTTCCTAATTATGTACACTGTACAGGAAAAAAAATATTCACATAGAGAAATCAAGGACTAATGAAAATGAATCTAAGCATCAATAATTGAAATAACATGAGTTCTATGATCATGAAAGAGAGAGATATAAACTCTCTGATAATGTGAAAATCAGGAAAATGATTAAAGTTAGAGGGTGATATACTGTAAGGCTTGAAACCTCAATATTTGCTGCTGTGGAATTCATGCATGATTTTTGTCCTTGAACTCTACCCCCTCTCCATACAAAGTATATACACATTTCTAATATCAGCATCACCCAATGCTTGAAATTATTGCTCATGTTTACCCTTCTTCATAAATGCTTGGGAGATGAAACCTGCCACTTTTACTCATGTTACTGCCTAAAAGAATGCAATTCATTTTGGTAGCTCCAGACCTCAGGGAACCATTTCGAGGGGTCAGTGACACAAAGAGGTAACTCCATTTTGGCCATTTTGAGAAAAAGTAGTTTATGTGTCACTGAGCACTTGGACCTTAAGAAGTTAAGTCTGTTTCACTAGCCATTGACTTCAATGGGGTGTTGGGTGGAGTTATGTCTTTGTGTTTCCTGAAAGTCCACATTTTTCTGAACATTTTGATATCAAATACTCATTTTGAAATATGGAGTTACGTCTTTGTGTCACTGAACCCTCGATTTATGTCAAGTCACATTTATTGTATGAAATAACTTATATCTTACCATGTAAATATGTGTCAAATGACCTTTTCCTCTTGACCTTCTTTGTATGTTCTGCAAAGTAAAATATATGAAGAATATCACAAGAAATACTAAGGTTCTTTGAATGGAGCATAAATTTCATACAAATCAAAACATTTTGAGAGATTATACAATTAACAAATTTAACACCTACAATTCTACTTGAAACAAAAGATTAATGTGCTCAGATGAAGTATAATTTTCAAGCAGTCAGCAAAAACTAGATACCCGGTAGGCCTTTACAGCGTGAAATCAGAAGTGATATTGAAAATGCTGTGCATATTTTTAAAGGGATACATACAGTATCTGTTTACTTTTCAATGGACTAGCACCCTTGGACTTACCCCATGCATATAATCCCTGGACAACTACTGTATCCATCAAGGATAATTAATTTGAGAATTCTGTTCCACAGTAAAAAAAAAATAATAATAATTTAAACAAAAATAACAACAACAAGGCAACCAGAATATTCTCCTTTCCTTATATGTGACATTTTATGTCTAATACATAACAGGATGCTTTAAAAAATACAACATACTCTTTCAGTTGGAATTCTTCACAATTAAGAAAGTGAAATTCTGCTCACCATCTATGTGCAATATATTCAGCCCCCTTCCCATTTCAATCTGAGGAAACACTCTGAAAAAGATAGATAAAACAAAATCATATGACTACACATGTATGTTTAAGGAAATGTAATTCAATATTAAGACTATAAATATCATCATAAAACAACTTAATTACAAATTATATGCTGTAATTACTGTTACATTTTAATGTACCTGTGTGGCAAAATGCTTGTTAAAAAAAAATGTAATAGAAATGGTGTTTACAATGAAGATGATGACAAAGTCTGATATTACTTTAAAACAAATAATACAATAAAATGCCAAAATACATTTTCATACATATGAAAGGCTGGAATATTAAAGGAATACTTGTAGAGTTTTGCGATTTTTCAATGTCAAAATTACAATTTGCAAATAATCCTTTCAAATAAAATTTCAAATATATAAGTCAATGATATTCTTGAAAGATTGTGTTCTCCTCCTTTTGAGAGAGATAATTATTGCACATGATATGAAAATTAATGGAAGGTTTATTCAATGTTTGTTTAAAAAATGGAATTAGCTATCAATTTCTGCTGAGAGCCAGAGGGCATTAAGTGATATGCTGTTACACAGTATTAACCCATTGCCAACTGGAACAAGGTGGCACCTGTATCAAAGCCCATGGGAATGAGATCATTCACTAGACAATGGGTTAACACATAATCTTTCTGGCTCTCAATAGAAGATTTCTACTCACCCATAGTCATCCTCAAGGCACATCTCAGGTCTGTGTTTGTTCTGAAAACCCGTCTGTATCTTGTAAGCAAACTTCCCGATCGGGCAAGGGTCAAAGTTACCACACATAGCCTTGCTTGCCAAGGGAATCTCTGTTTTTTCCATTTCTATATCAAAAATAAATATAAATAAAATAAAAACAAAACAAAGAATGTAAAACAAAGCATTACGAAACAGCTATTTAATTTGCAATAATGAGAAACACAAATATAGGTGTTCAAGTATTTTTAATTTTTCTCTTGATTTTCTCCTTTTTTTGGGGGGGGGGGGGTGCTACAGAACAGAATTGTACAGGTACCAGTAAATATTGTGGTTTAAATTACATTATTGTCAGAAAACTAAATTCTTATTGTACATTCTAAACTCAGCAGAACTCAGAAATGCAGCCCTTTATGTGATTCTGGGGGGGGGGGGGGTGGGGGGGGGGGGCTCACACTACACATTGATGCAGGGACATTACAGGTCAGAAATGAAATACAGTGCCTTGGTACTTCTGTCTCTATTTTCTTTAAAAAAAAAATTATAACAGAATTACAGTAATTTTAACAGAGCAAAGAGCTGACCCTTGCACTCCATATTTCGTGGACTAAGTTGAGCCAATTTAATAATTAATGTAATTAAATACACCTGCATAGATACAACAACTACAATTTACAAACTATAACATTTTATTTCTTTCTACTAACCTCTCTCCACATGCCCACCCACCCTATGTAACTCCTTCCTGAGATTATGTAGTAGGACTGCCTCATCGATATTGTCCGCCTGCAGACGAGATCCCAGCATAACAATCACGACAGCGAGCAGACCTATCACTGCTAGCTGAAAGGAAACTGAAAAGTACAAAACAATGTCATTATTTCAAGTTGTCACTATGCCATCCTATAAGTGTGAATAAGTTGAATAACATAAACAAAGGTTCTAGGACAATTACCCCTGGACGATCACACCCCTCCAGAGGACAAGTACCCCCCCCCCCCTAAACAAATTTAAACCAACTTATTATCAGGGAAGATTTTTCCCCTTTAATGAACAGGGGATAATTTTCAGGGGGGGGGGGGGGGTAATTGTCCTGGGGGAGGTTGTCCTTAAGGTAATTTTCAGGGATGGGGGATAGTTTTCTGGAGGTAGTTATCCGGGGGGGGGGGGGGGGTTATTGCC